>JBAHVQ010170248.1:0-15935 GCA_036872915.1 Nanipora kamurai
ATCTCAAAACGGATATTGATCACACTTTTAATCTTGATATCGGCGCGGGTCCCTCCTATGTATTAGCAACCTTCGAGATGTAATTTGCCAGAATCAGGTCTACGCTGTTGAGGGGGGCACATAATCGAAGATGTACCGTCAAACTATATATAGAAAACATGCTATAGTTGTCTACATCACTACTGTGTCTATAAAAATGTTGGACACAATCACTCTAAAAACTTCGGATAGCCTGAGCACGAATGCCTCTTCGCAACAGTTTCTGGGATCATTTCGGTTGACGCGGGAAATTTAAGATGGCAACTTTAGTGCGAAAAAACTTCTCAAGCTCCGAGAAAAGTTTTCCCAGAAGATGATACTACGTGGAAACTTAAAATAGGAAGTAGTGTTGTATCTTCTTTAAGCCAGTTGTTCGTCTATCCCAAACTCCTTTGGCTGTTTTGTCGTCGTTCAACACTGTCCACGCCAACGCCGGATTTAGGTATGTGGTGGCCCCTTGGGCAGCCTTCAGTAGTGGAGGCCCAACCTACCTTTTTATACTAAAAAGGTGACAAGACTTATTTACAGTCATCCATAAAGTATATTTTTCAAGAGCAAAGAATCTGAATAAAAATGTACATCTATAAACATCACGATCAATCTACATAAGAATCTAGTTCCTATGTTTCAAGTATAAAGAATCTGAATAAGCTAGCACATAATCAATCTAATATAACTAAAAAAAGACTATAAGAATCTACGAAGTTCCTATGTTTCAAGCACAAAGGATTTGAATAAGCAAGCAGGCACATCTTTAAACATCATGATAAAACTGTAAGAATCTACGAAGTTGGAAGTTCCCTAGTTTCAAGTATAAAGAATCAAAGTGTAAATGGCCAAAGCCGGGTTAACGTAAGCTAACTATTAAAGTCACCTTAAAAATCCAAGGACCATAACAGTAACTTGAAAAACACGAGGATAATAATAGTAAAGAGACGTGCAAAGTCCCATACTCCCATAGAAGTCAACTGACTTCTATATAAAATAGAGAATGAGATAAGATGAATATCTTATATCTGTTCCACTAACTACCAACTACCACTGAGGCACTCAAAAAATACATTTTCCTTACAAATTTTTTTTCTCCACGAAATATGTGGAGGTCTCCTGGTTGTGGAGGTTCCTGGGCAACTGCCCAGCTTGCCCATTCCTAAATCCGGCGTTGGTCTACACAACAGTCTACTTTCCCATTAAAAGTTTTATTTTAGTATCTATTGAGTACCCCTTTGGCTATTTTTAAGGGCAATTTAGACCCTTCTACTTCTGCTGTTATATTGAATAAATTTTGAAACACGATTTTAAGTGGGGTTTAGAATAATTCTGTTCATTAAGCTCGAGGATTAGTACTACGATAAAAGTATAAAACCCGTTTATTTGCTTTAATTATGTTGCATTGCAATCATAATGAATCACTATTTGGGAAGCCTTGTCTTACATTAGACTTCCTCAATTAAACTTTATTGAGGAACGTGCCACTGGAAACTAAAACTTTTCCTTGTTCAAAATCTGGCTCCCCCACCACAAGCCTCGCCTATGATGTCGCATCTCTGCCACTCCAGAATGAGAGAAAATACATTCAAATTATTAAGCACGAACGAACTGACAATGTCGCAGGTTCTGGCATTTCAAGTTTCGACAACAAAAGATTCGAGTAGCATTAGAACCATTTCCGAATTGGATTATTCGGGATGATCTCGAATTTCACCTCAATTTAATTTTGAGACGTTAAAAGTTGAAAAGAAATTCCTTCTCTGGTAACAGAAAATCGTTAACGTAGAAAAATTCGTAACTGGTCGATGTCGTTCGAGTTTTGGCGATGACAGCGGGGAGTTTCTCGACGAGGTGGGACGTCTCCTCGGATCACATGCTTAGAAGGCCGCCTCATCCCAGGCTACCTGCGATCAGGCACTTCAGCATTTGAAACGCAACCATCCCCATAATCCTACACAAGCCGAAGTGTTACTGGACGAATTCTGACAAAAAGTTATCCTGGATCGTGATTTAAGTTTTCCTCTGAAGGCAAACTAAGCCTGCAGGTCAATTTATGGCAAGTTCTATGCAGGAGTGTAGTGGAGGAGTGTAGTTCTCGGGGGGTTAAGTCCCCATTGTTAAAATTGTACATTGATTTTGTTCATTCTTGAAATTGTACATTCTTTGGGAGAGCCCCCCTTGTTAATATTCCAGGACTACAGCCCTGGTTCTATGAAATTTGGGAATCACCTCGACTTCCTGCTATACGAAAATTCGACACGTCTCATTTTTATCGCCAACCATCGCATCGACTTCGGCGGCAATCGCCAGTATTTCGGCTTGGCGAATTCCATATATGGCAGCGATTATGCCATTTTAACATTCCATTATCTTGACGAACTGTAAATGTTTTGGTTAAGGTGCTAACCTGAGTACAAACTTAGGATGGAAGCTATCGCAAAATTTCCGTTCAGGGCGACGGCGGACGATGAACTGTCATTCGAAAAAGGTTCTATTGTCAAGGTAAGCTTTTCTAATCATCCGCAAACGAGTACCAAACTACCAACTTAACAGTCTGTAATTTCAGTTCAGGTTCGTAACTCATTGATGTTGACGATTCTACATTTGAATAATCATGTAGGTATTAAACATGGACACCGATCAGAACTGGTACAAGGCCGAGCAGAATGGTCGAGATGGTTATATCCCAAAAAACTATATTGAAATGAAGCCACATGAGTAAGTTAAACGTCATTGTTTGATGATCTTCGATCACAGCCTCTAAGTCAGTAACCAAGTCGGTATCAACTATCCGCCTTAGCCAATTTCAGAATAACAGCTACCACATTTGATACTATGACCTGAAATTATTGATATATTGTGGTGTTATTTATTGTGAAATGCGTCTATTGGATGTGGTGAGGTTATAGTTTAATCAATGAAAAATGTAGGTCATTACCGTGTGGTTTTCAACGAGCAATAACCAAGTAACGAATGCCAGACAAACTTGGCTTATACTGCAGTCCACACCATCAATAAATGCGTCAGCTGATGAAACAAAGACACAAACAATCCGTCCTCTTCGTTTGATAATTTTTTACTTTGCAAGTAAAGTACGTATTCGTATCTGCATCTGGTAGACACTCTTGGAGTAGTTTTGAAGTAGGAAGAATGGAAATTTGTTGCAAAGTGTCAATTTTGTTACAGTTAATTGCTACAACTATTGTTTTTAGAACCAACCAAACTTCACAAAGATATACAGTTTTAAACATTTCCTCAGTGAGGACTCGCGATTCATCGGTTAATTGCACATTGTTAAATATCACTTGTATTATCATATTTAATAATTTTAAATTTTAAAAGGCTCGCCCATTCACACGCGCAGCAACTCATAAACACGGAACCAAGAGGACAATCGGCCCTGATGTTTCTGTAAGAAATTTTTAAGTCAGGCTCTGTTTTAAGCGACGTCGTGTCTTATATCGTGAAGAGAACGTCAAGATAACATAAATTATCATATTAAATTGGATCACGAGCTCACACATGAAGCTCAAATTTCAGTTATGAAATAAATATGAAACTTGACCCGGAAAAAGAGGCGAATTTCAATCAGAACATATGGTTGCACTTAGGGTAAATATTTCTGAATTCCCTGGTAACCTGTCTTGGCAACGAAACTGTATTTTAATAGTAGGAATATATCTGCACTGGAATATGTAGGATATTAATATTGTAGGTTCAGTTACTGGTAGGACAGTGCATAAATGTATTTGCTTCATGATTGTGACCTGGTCTCATAAATGGGCTATCAAAAAGGTCATTTCCTTGCAGTATGAAACTAGAAATTCATCACATTGCTGTCACAAAAGTAAGTTAGCACAGATGTTGTAAAGTCCTGTATAGTGACTATATTTCTTAACAGTCTGACTTCGCCATTACTTTTTAGTGAAGAAAGTGAAGAAGTAATGCACCCTATGTAGATCTGCCATGATCACTTGTTTTTGTACTGTACAGTGTTCTCTACAAACTGAACTTTTATTGATAAAATTAGTAATGTAGAAATGTCATTAAGATGTTTATTGGCCAATTTTTATGCACAGGAAAGGTATTTCATTGAATCAGAAGTACCAAACAACTTTTTAACACTTTTTCATCAATAGAGCAGGGTTCTCATTATGTTAAGAAGTAGCAGGTGGACTTGATAAAGTAAATGGTGAAGAACTGTGACAGCATGAGCACCATAAGCATGAGACATAAAAATTTTGAAATCTAGAGTCCCTGAAATGCCATTTCCTGCATTTTGGGAGGTGATTTTGGAGAATTCTGAGAAATCTAAATAATGAGCGTAATTCCATGCATTGCTGCATGCACGATGCGATCTTGGTTCCAATCCTTTTTGTCTGAGTCTAGTTCCCAGTCCATGCCAAAAAAATGGAGGATAATGTTGACAAACCACGATCTGTTGTGCTGGTATTTCAACCCATTTTCAAATGTTTAAGAATGTGTTAGAAGGACTTAATTTTTTTCTTAAACAAAGAAAAGTTGATGGCAAATATTTAGGAAGTAAACAGTGAACATTGCTGGTCACTGGCTCCTAATAACCCTGATAGAGAAAGTCAATTGTTTCTTTAGTGTTCAAGCTGTGTTAAGACTTCAGGACTCAAAAAATCTCAGAACTCTAAATGAGACTCAGACCTCCCAACAAGTGAGCCACTTGAACACTGATGGCAAAGCATGGTTCTCATAATATTTAATCTTGGGAAGGAGTCCATGTTATTCTAAATAAAATAAACAAATATACCCTTATAGTGTTGCAAGATAAATCTCACTTGTTTGCTACAATCACACATCCAATTTTTGACACCAACTTCTGGAGATTCAGATTTCAGATTTTTATAAATTTCATATTATCAAAAACAATAATATATAATGAAAGAGTGTTTACTTTAGTTGGAATTCTGAAGTCTGGATCAACTGCATGTGTAATTTTTGGTGCCAACTTCTGCATGCATTCTATATGGATTCACTTTATTTGAAGTTTGAGCTCCTCTCTGAGCCAAGTGGTTCTTGCAGTTAGAATGAAGAAATTGTTTTTGACCCAGTTTCTGCTGCTGACCGTAGCATATTGCAAGTCAAAACTAGTGTTCTTTGTTATATATTTTTTTAAGTACCTGCATATAAGGGTATCATTTGTACAGTATACTGGAACACAGACAATCTGAGAAGGGACTACAGTACATATATGTTGAAATCATGATTAAAAGTTAAAGACCTTACTAAACTTACTGTTAGTTTTTACAGTGTTTTATATTATATTGGTATATGACATACTGTTTCGCCTTTCAAATGTATGAGCACTGAATTACTTCAGAAGTAACTTTAATGGTAAAATGTTGTCATCGGTCAACCAGTTTTTTGATATTTCCAACATTTGCAGCAAGAAGTAAAAATTTATATTCCAATCATGTGCTCCTGGGTAGCCTAGGTAAAGTTGGTAGTTTCAAAGGCAGAGGCTTCCATTAGAGAAAGACTTTGACTTTCACTTGTTTTAATATCTCAGACTGATAATTAAAAAGTCAGTTGCATGCAGCTGATTTGATTGGGTAACTTTGAAGGTTAATGGCTATCAATAAGCAGTGATGAATTCTCAGTGGAACATACTGTTAATCTCGTGTTCCTGTTCAATGCCCAGCATGAGGCTGAAAGAGATACAACACCAGTCCAGGAAGAGTTTAATGAAATTTGACTTATTTATTTCGTCATTTCATGCTAAATGTTTCATTGCTTTATAAGTTTAGAATAGAGTCAGTCAGGACTGAAAGTTATTGGAGCTTTTGACTGCTAGAAATGTTCTTTAAGTAGTTTTGAACAGAATAGAAAAATTTTAAAGGTAGCAACCTCTAAAAAGAGAGATTTGTTCCTGCAGACCTGGACTCCTGCTTGAAAGAGTTGGACTCTGACCTGGACTCTGATAAGGTGGACTTGAAGGAGACCTGTCAGTTGCATGGCTCACTATGTTTTCTGTAAAGTATCTGAGAATACTGGACAGTAACTACATATGTAATCTGCAGCATTATCTTCATGTGTAAACTGAGGCATTGTCATAATGCTGGCTCAGGGTCAGTTATCTTCATCTGCCAGTGATTAACAACACTAATCATAATTACGTAGTTTTGTAGTAGCACAATGGCAGTCAAACATTTCAAATAAACGACAAATTTTTTAATTGTAAACATGTTTCGGCATACTTATGCCACCTTCAGTACAGTGGATGAGATCTAGTTATTATTTACAAGTGGATTTATGATAACTTCTCTTGACTAATCATAATTAATCAGTGCAGATAAACCACAAATTGTAATTTGATAGTCTTGCTACAGTCAGTGATGTAATTGTTGAAACAAAGAGTATTAACCCATTATTTATCAAACTGGCCCAGAATGGCCTCTTGTATTATTTTACTCTGGCTTATGCCAGATGATTTTTCTCATCAAAGGGAGACCCCTCCACAATGAATGAATGAATGTCGTTTATTTCAGTAGGGTAGTGAACTATACCAGATTCTGGTCTTAAATTTATAATGAAAATACGTTTCCCTTTATTGAATACTTATACAAAGTTTCAAACAGTTTCACAGAAGACACAAGAACGTTACAACTGATTAGAGATATGAAACTGAATTTTTGTTCTACTGCTTGTCCAAAGCCTTCTGCTTGCAGTCAGATCACCTGGTGTTGGCACCAATATCACAAAAACCATTTAACATAAGATCACCAAATTTTCACTAAATGGTAAATGCCATTTCAGAGTTCATAAACTCTCAGTGTTGCTGCAGCAGTGAAAACTGGCCTAGTTATGATATTTTTGTGACACGTTGAGTTTTATGGTGAATACATGTATTGTGCAGTTGGGTATTGTTACAGTGGGAGTTACTAGATTGCCTGTAATTTTAGTTTTTTATTTATTCAACATGATCAGCTATTTTTCTTGCAGTGGTAAAGCCAGTGCAGTTTTTCAATAGGTTATGAAATATCTGAGTTATACCTCAGATTGTTTGACTTATCGATGGTCAAATTTAGTGTCAGCACTTTCCATTCCTGCAGTGTAAAAAGGGATAACTTTAAATAATCAGTATTAGAAAGGTATTTCTAAGGGATTGGTTACATGAGACCGGTACGAAGTCAGACTGGCACGGTTTGAGTTCACGCTCCGTGTAAATCAAATCCTTATTTTAGTTTACATGAGACCGGTTCGAAAAATCACGTCGGATTGCTCTGACTCATTCCGGGTCCAAAAAACAGCAAGAATTTGGCTTTACGTTCATTCCGGTCTCATGTAAACATTGAAGGAAGTTTTCACTTACGTACCGGTCTAAGTTCCTACCGGTCTCATGTCGAAAATGTAACCCTGTCACGATATAAGAACTGTGAACTTTGTTTTCGCAGTGCAATGTTCTGTTGACTCCAATTGTTTGTGCTGGTTATATTTTTCCCATACTTAGGGGATTTTGCTGAATTTTCTAGCTGGTTCCATGGCAAGATCAGTCGTACAAAAAGCGAAGAACTTCTAAAACAACAAACACAAGATGGAGCTTTCCTAATACGAGAGTCAGAAAGTTCACAGACACCAGGTCAGAAGTGCTATATGCTCAAATACTTGAAACTTTTTTCGGTGAAAACAGGAACAAGTACATTATTTGTGGTCGTCCGTGTGGACTTATGAGGCTGGAGCATGGCTAGGGTGTAAACATGATAGGTGTAGGAAATTCTACACGAGAATAAAAAGGAAAGAATAAAAGGCACGAAAAAAAAGAAATCGTTTCTCAAATTCCTTATGGCAAAGGGATTATAGCTTTCTGTAGGCTGTGTTCAGCCCAGACGGTGTCTTTTGAGGAATGGTGGAATGGTGGAAAAGCGGAACAACAGAATGGTGAAATGGCTTATTAAGTAATAGAGGATACCCTGTGATACAGTGGGGTTTGGCTACTTGCAATGTTCCTTTGCATTTAAGTTTTTTCGACAGCGCATGTATAACTAACATGAGTTCCAGTCGCGACAAAAACAATTTCGTTCGAAAACCTCCTGGCGTTGTAAACTAAATCGTATTAAAAAGTCGATGTTAAAAGATTTGAAGCACGTGTTCCCATCACAGTAAGTGACAATTATGTAGTGAATTTTTTCTTGAAGTTGAAACTTTGAAGGTACAAAAGGTACGTCGCTAGTTGAAAATTTGAAAATCTGAAACCTACTCGCCAACACTCGAATTTTAGTAATGACCAGTGAGTTGGAAGTTTATTTCGCAGTGATTCAGACATCGTCTATTTACATGCAATTTCGCCATTCTTCTCATTCCCCCTACTACACGGTCGAGTGTTGAGTGTATGTTTTGCTTAAATCTCGGCTCTAAATATTGGTTTATTCTCTTAATAAAAAGACGGTATATTTACAGCATTTCAATTGAATAATTGAGGAGGATTTTGCAGAGCAGTCTTAAGCCCTTTATTTGGTGTTTGGCATGTGTTAGTCTACATTTTGTTTTTCAATTTTTTTTCTTTGAATTAAGTTGTCTCTAACTAAAAATATTTACAAATGGACGTTTTGATCAAGGCACTATGATCTTAATAAAGTAAATGGTTTGAACCTGGGAGAATCGTGACATGTTCGTGGAAGTTGATCGTCCAGGTTAGAGTAGTCTTGAGAAAGACTGTTAGTGAAAGTGACTGACCTTTGGACAGCCTTAGTGGCAGTCATTTTCAGCCGCTTAGACCGACGAAACATCAGTCACTTCCACCAACAGTCTTCCTCAAGACTAAACTAACCTGGACGATCAACTTCCACTAACATGGCACTATGATCTTCGTCAGCAAAGCTTCCCGCATCCAGCACTAGTTACGGCCCAGAATGTAATATGTGTTATGGTATTTGATAGGATGTGACGTCGTACTGCCTTGCGGTCCAATATAAGGGTCAAGGTCATTGATTAGGAAGTGCGTTCAATGAACCTCCACGTTGGTTAGTTTAATCATTAAACTTTGACCTTTGCTTAGTCTGCAAAGTTTGTATTCGTCGTAACAGAAGGCCCATACCTGGCTTTCGAAATAATATACGAGCTTTGGTTTCGTTGACTAAGGACTTACCAGACAATAACGAGCTGATTACTTTCTGATGAAGTTCAGAGATGATCGGACACAAGCTCACAAGTTATAAATGTATGTGCTGTACGACAAATATTGTTCAACAGACCTGTTTTTCGGCATTTTTCCCGTACTTACGGCGTACTTTCAGTGGGTTGATTTATGGTGACTTGACGTGTTAAAAACAAACTGTTACCTGATAAAGATGGCGAGTAAGCAACAATTTTTTTACGTCGGCGGGCGACATTGCAACTTTTCCCGCTCGCCTATTTTACCACGTCATGATAGACTGAAGAAATGTTTATTTGATACGAACTTAGATTTCCCACAAAAAAACAAATCACATGAAAACGTTGTTCGGTCTTCCCGCTGCTATTGAGGAACTTGAAACGACTTGTTCACGTGTGGAAAAAGTGTTTTGTTCAATCAGGAACGCGAAACGAGTTTTTCACTCTTTTTAATAGACGAGCAAAGTCTCATTACGTATAAAATAAAAAAAAATAACGTGATGGGAAGCGCTTTTGTTTCACATTTACACACTTGTACCAAAAATCTCACTCGCTCACTTCGCTGGCTATATTTCCTGTTCGCGGTTTGTACACGTGATGAGAGCGTGTTAGGATAATGTGATGTTGTTTACAAATGTTTGTTTAGACGGTTGCTAGTTTTGCCAACTCTTCAACAGTTATTTTGGCCGCAAACTCACTTGAAGCTCCATGTTTCCCACGATTTCAACCGGAGACATCGTGATTCTTAACAATAACGTCGCACTCTGTTTTTCTCAAAACCAATCATTAACTGTTTGTCGTCGCTGTAAACCCGAAACCTTCGATACCCATTCTGGGCTCAGAAAATATTCTAATTTATAGTTTGCGGAGCATGCGCACTTAAAACTTTCACGCACCAAGCCGCCATATTCTGTGTTCTAGATGACAACTAGTTCTTTTTTGGGCTGCTTGTGGCACAGTGATAGCGCAGGTGTCTCTCACCTCTGTGACTAGGGTTTGATTCTTGTCGTTCTGCAGTTTTCTGATTAAAATTACCTTAGTCACATGTGAGTAGAGTGTTGTTTAGTTTGGCTCTACCAAACATCACAGGTTTTCTCCGGGTACTTTGGGTTGCTGTAGGGTGAACAGCTAAGGTAGCTGATAGTTATCCAGTATAAACAGACATCTTCTTTTTTATTGCAGGGGATTTCTCCTTATCAGTAAGGTATGTTATCTTCTGCATTTAACATTATTATTCAGAAGTGTTGGTCGTTTGCACGTGACGTCACGGCGGCCATGTTGGTGTACAAAGGAATCTCATTAACTTCTTCTTTTTCTCATTAAGAATTCTCAAAGAATTCTCATTAACTTTGACAAAGGAATCTCATTAACTTCTATAGTATATGGCACAAACATGGTCGCCGCATCATTGTGTTTTAGATCTCATGGGTTTGGTTGCAAGTCATCGATAGTCAGCGCGAGTGACTCTTCTTATGGAGTAGAAAGTTAAAAGATCGGTAGACTGCCGAATTTATGAAGAAAAATTCTGACGTTTCGAGCAAAGACCCCTTTCTCAGAGACTAGACTAGTTTTTATACCTAAAGGAATCTTATGATAAGAATTAACCAATAAAGTATGAGAAGTAAAAACCAACAAATGCTAGCAACGACAAGGAAATCACTTGCAATGTTTCACAACAGTCAGTGTACCTTTAGTAAAAGCTAGTCTAGTTGCCATTCCTTTTGAAGAACACGTTTCATTCTTAGAAGAAGGGCCTTTGCTCGAAATATCAGAATTTTTCTTCGTAAATTCGGCAATCTACCAACCTTTTAACTTTCTACGCTGTTTTATACGCTGCCTACGCAGCATCCTATATTTTTACATCATTCTCTGACTCTTTGCATGTCCTATTCCTATTCCCAGGTACAGTGGCGCTGTTCAACATTTTAAAGTCCTTCGCGACGGAGCGGGAAAGTATTTTCTGTGGGTCGTCAAATTTAATTCGCTTAACGAACTCGTCGAGTACCATCGGAGTTCCTCGGTCAGTCGAACACAACAAATATTCTTACGAGATATACAGAAAAACCAACCAGATTTATCCGGTCAGGTAACAGAAGATTGCATGTTGTTAGTTTTTCTATGAAACCTTTATAGATTTGTGAGTTTCGGGGAAACACGGATCCTAGCAGTCATCAATCAGCCACGTGTACTCTAGGAGACGCTCTCACTATTAACTCCTTGGTGACAGTGGGTTTTTGCTTTGACAAGTAAAATCGTCTGGTGTTAGCCAGAGTAAAATACTAAAGTCTCCATCAGTTCGAGATTTGATCTCGCTAAGAAAAAGGTGGCCTTCAAGCATAATCATTAACTAACCTCCAGTTAACACAGGGGACAGTTTCCATTCAAACGGATGATTTAACGTATAGATTTCATTTTTCCGTTGTCTGTTCGATAAAGAGAGTCTAAAAATGGAAAAATTAAATCGATTTGTTCTATACGATAAAACAAGAAAACAGCCAGACAAAAGTATTGAAAATGACGATTGAAAGCTTACGGGAAACTTTCGGCTATTTGACGTCATCCCTGATCTATACAAATGGAGCAAAATGATTGGCTCTTGATAAATACGCGGAGAGTTGCGATTGTTTCACTGTTTTAGTGACGCAGTCCGTGCGTTCCATAAAATTACTTAACATAGAACGCGTGCTTGGTCGCGGGACAGGAGACAAATTGAACAATTTTGTTGCCCTTGCAAATCCGCCATTTAGTATTTTTTACTGATCCGGCCGACTGTCAAATAGTAGCTCGAAAATAAGGCTCAGCTGATAAATATTTTTCCTGTGAGGTGGCAAGAATACCACGTTCAGATCTACTAACCTAGTTTCTTCCATGAAAGAAACGGTCAACAGTTTTGTATAAAAATAAAAAATTGACCCCTCCAGATTATTGGCAAGAGATAGGAGCCTGCATTCTATGTCTAATAATTTTATGGTCTGTTTTTTAATCGATCATAGCTAACGACCAATGAAAATGCACGAAGAGTGAAATTTATTGTATAAAAAGAAATGGTTCATGATTTGGTGTATTCCGTTGAGTTATGAATGCACGCGGGAAGTTGAAAGAGCACGAAAATACTTTCCTCAAGCAACTCTAGATTTGTCGACTGCCTTCCAACCTTCTCAAGGGTATTTAAAACTCAACAGAGCACGCCAAATAATGTCCGGTTTCTTTTATACCATAAAATCAGATCCAAAGTAACGAAGAACAAGCTTCATCTCGCAGAGTAAAAATCATTTTCTCCTTACGCAAGCCAAAAAAATGCAACAATGTTTTTCTGCTCTTTTTCCCGTGCTCCATCGAGAAATTGAGCACGCACGGTAGCCAATCGGAGACAGCGTTGTCTTACATCTGTGTTATAATAAATGTACGATGCAACTACCATAGAACTATACCCATCACCTTAAGGAGGCTTCCTAGAGTAATCATTAGGAGACTGGTAACTAAATACGACTGGGCACGCATGCGTAGATAGCGATCTTGCCGAATCGTTATTTATCACGACAGCACCGACCGCGTGACTACAAATGCGACGTTTTGGGATGTTTGCTTCGGTGAATTTCTTTTAAACTTGGTAACTAAAGCAAACAGAGTACGCTCAACAGCATATCTCATTTTGAAAATTTTTCATTAGAGAGAATTTTGTAAAATCCGCTAAGTCTATTGCAAAAATCTACCTTGACAACCTACCTTAATGTTTTGACGTTGTATTCTTTAGTGGAATCTCTAACCTCATACTAATTTTAAGAAATCCGAAGATAATGTGTCTTAAATCTGATAATCGTGAAAATATGCCGATGTTCCAACGCTATTATTGCCACCTTACAAAACGAAAACTGCACCGTCCGACAAATATCTCACGTTTGTAATGGTTCGTTGATACACTTTCTACCGAAATTACAACTATTTAAAAGGTAGAACTACCTATAAATGGAGACCGTACTAATTGCATCCTGTAAACATAGAAAGTGTGGGGAGCCACCTTAATTTGTTAGCCTGATCATTTATACTGTGCTTTTGATCAGGGTCCTAATAGTACATTATTGATACTGTGTTACATCACGTAATGAAATAAAAATCTGCACTAAATGACAGAATTTGGGAAAATCTCAGCTTAATATTTTATAATATTTTCACCGCTCTCAACTCAGAAAACTTCTGAGTCCCGGACTATAGCGAATTCGATTCCCGTCACGGGTTCTGAAATTTTCCGAGTTGATAAAATTTTGAGTAGCGCGGAAATGAAATAAAACTCAATTCTGATTGTACGTGATTAAAGGTACACCTAACAAACTCAAAAGTCAAAAACGCTTGAAGTAATTTATAAAAACCGCACATTATTGTAGAATGTCAATATTTATACGAGGTCTGCTTAAAAACAGCAAGGTCTTTGATTAATGTGATGTTTAGATCAGTCTGATTCAAGTCGTCAAAGCCATGAGAGATCAAAGTCTACAGTCATCGCTTAGCATAAACTAACTGATGTTATCTTTATTCTTTGTACCTTAGGTTAGGATATACTTATGGTAGCATTAAAATCATAATCAATCAAACCACTAATGGCGTACAAAGATTGGCAGACTGCCTAATTTATGTAGAAAAATTTTGTCATTTCGAGCAAAAACCCTTCTTCAGAGAGTGAAACAAGAATCTAAATTCGGCAGTCTACCAACCTTTTACCTTTCTACGCTGTTTCATACACTGCATCCTACGCGGCATCCTTCATTTTTCAAACCGTTTGTGCATTGGTACATAAATCTAGTTCACGGGTTGCCGTAAAACGTTCTCCACCGTTAATAATTTGTTGGTTTTTACCCGCGAAAGTATTGAATAATGATTTGCACTTTTAATCTCTTTTCGATGCTTTGGTTTACTTTCCAGCCTGCTGTAACGGTGAAAGCCTTGTTCGACTTTACGCCACAAGAAGACGGCGAACTAGAATTTAAACGAGGAGACATAATACAAGTTGTAGAAAGAGATGATCCAAACTGGTGGCGAGGCAGAGTTGGAAACCGGGAAGGACTGTTCCCCTCGAATTACGTGGCAGTGCAATAACACCGCGTTGTCAATTCCTTTGAATCAAATCTTTTTCTGTTCTTTTTCATAAGTATTTCGCTAGTTCGGCCTTCTTTTCTCTCTTCAGAACCGGCGACGACTTCCCTCCTGTTCGTCTTGGTAGTAGTCAATAACTTAATTCAGATATTCAGTTCAAACCAGCCGAAGCGCTGGGTATAGGTTGCTTTCAAAAAACGTCACTCAGTAAAATTATTAATTTATCAAAGGCAGAAGTATGAAGAACGTGTCGACTTCTGCAATGAGGGAATATTTTGGAGTCCTATCTCAAAAACGAAGCTCGTGTAAGTTATCTTTAGATAACTAATAGATATACATAAACAAATAAATAGATAAAAGGTATAACAGATAACATTAGTGGGAGATTTTTATGGCGATTCACAACGGCGAGCCGAAGGCGCGTCATTGTAAATTACCTCAAAGATTGGACGCGAGTATTTTACCTTACTTAGTAGTGCTAATCCTAGCAATTTCACCTCGCTTTCACATAGGAATTTTGTTGCCCTTTGAGGAGGGCTGCCCCTAGAAAGTTTCACATGCGCATACAATGATTTTTTTCATCCCTCCTAAGAGGGCCAGCCATCTTGAGTTACTTTACTTGGCAATTTCGAACCCCGAGGCGGAATCTAAGGCAGTCGACAGCGAGATCTCGCCCAGGAGGGCTGGCCATCTCATGTAAACGAAGACAAATTTTACAAAGGATTTCACTGAAAGGTGAGATCTCGGAAAGGAGGACCAGTCATACCAATAGGGCTAGCTAACTTCAATATAAACACAACCTTTAAAAACTTTAAGTCAAAATGATGAATACTTTGTTTGGGAGCTGTGGAAAAGGTAAAAACAATTTTACTATAAAAGAGTTTCGTTTGAACCACTAAAGTCTGCCAACTTCGGTGCAACAGTCAGGTTTAATAAATCAATGCTTTCTCGGTTGGCTGGCTAAGGCTAACCGCAGTTGACCACAACTTATTGTCAGCCTAATTAACACTGGTTTAATTTCGCTGAACTATTCGTGAAATTTTACTATAGCGTTATAGTGTTACTAAATTTTATCTATAATTTTATTATACATTCAAAAACCCACCAAAGCTTCAATTAAAAAGATACAGTTTGGCTTGCCTTTTTCCGGTAAAGTGTTTTAGATAATATTTGACGTAATGTGAAAACAACCTAACTAGAAAAGTAACTAGTGAGCGCGTTGGCACCTAGCAATGTACTTAATTCAGTGCAGCCATGTTGTCAAAGCTTTTCTCGTGATCTGCCGTTTACCTTCAGTTAAATAACGAGAGGAAGCAACGAGGCTTCGAAGACCTCGTCAAGATAATACTTTATTACTTTCTTTAAAACTTAGTAAATTTGTGGCAGCTGGTAACTGACGTCGACTACACTCAGACGCTCATTCTTGGGCATGTGTGTCCTTCCCGACAACATGGTGGGAGCCAATTTCGTACATGCTCTTTGGGATTATGGGATTAGTGTTTCTTCCTGGTTTATATTCTGTTTCTCTAATATCAGCGGATTCAAACAAAAGCGATGCGCTAGATAATCTTTGAAAACCGTGCGGAACTCGTTGCATTACTTGTTACAATACAGTAACGTTTCAAAAATTCATCTCGGGTGATTTACGGCCCAAATAACTGTGTTACAAGGTTTTAATTTGACCAAGGTCCTCGCTT
>JBAHVQ010170279.1:0-18815 GCA_036872915.1 Nanipora kamurai
AGACCACATGGGAATCTCGGCCCTTACTGGCAAAAAACGAAAAAATCCTCCTCCCACTGCCATTCTATCACACCATTGAGCTACTGGACACCCTGCCTCCTCTAACGACTTTAAGATCATTTTCTCTTGCTCCTTTGAATCCGAATTACTTTTACGTGAAAGCCTTCTTATAGCTAAAGTCAAACCATCTTTAAATAATAACATTGGTTCGGCGCCACTCTTTTTATTTTGATCTATCTTCTACTTCTCTATTATTCTTTCTTAAATGTTAATTATTATCGCTTTGCTCCACTGTAACCTTTAGTTTTATCCCTACTTTCTATTGGTTAACGCCTGTAATTGACATGCCTTGTCACTATATATCATCGTACCTTGAATTTTTCTAATTATATCTCTGAAGATGTTGCACGTTTGGCAACGAAAAGTTAGAAATTAAATATTATATATATTTCCTTGTTGTTTCCATATTTTATGCTCGGCTCTTATATTTATCACAAGACTACGTTTCCCGCTTGGTCAATCTATTGCTAATGTTTATATATGTATTTATTTAACTATGATTATCGCTGCCGGTGGAATTCAAATTTCTAAATGTTTAAGGAAGTTAAACTCAGTTTCCCTGGTCTTCGTCACCTCATTTTTCATGAAGACTTAAACCCAGAATGCATGCAGTCCATAACTACATATTTGGCAGAGAAGGAAAGTGATGATGGGAGTTTAAACTGGTCGATAACTTAATAATATAGAGGAATTTCATCGTTTCCACTTTGATGACGGTTTGAGCTCACAAATCTAATTAGTTTCCAATGTTCTACATCTTTAAATCACATCGTAATGACACCGTAGCGACATAATGACCGCATGTTCTTCCACGACATTGTTGTTTTTCTACCTTTTAAGTACGTACAATAACAACAAAAAAATACTAATTTAATACAAAAGATAAGAAGATTAAAAACGGTAAAGATGAAAAATACAACTAGCTAATGTGAGACGATCTCATCTATAACTGAAGAGAAGATCAGTCGATCTAGCAGTTAACCTTTATATTTCCATTTAATATATATCCCTTTTTTGGATGCTTAACCTATTGCTATTTTTGTTTAATGTACAAATCAAAACAAACGTTATAAAATGAGCGTCCGGCAATTTTGTTGAAAAGGTCTTACTAATCATGCATGTTTTTTCATGCTTATCGTAACTCATAGTGTACACGTTCCTCACAAGCTTTCTTTTTAAATTATACAGTTTAACATCAGATGTCCTGGGACTGTTAATATCTTTGCACTAAAACTTCGTTATTTACTCGTTGTGTTGGGGAATTTGCCAGTAATTTTGATTGACGATTTAATCTTGGCAGAGCTGCTGCCTAGCTTTGTTCTAATCATTTGCAGGATTTACAAATGATGGAGAGAGAAATGGTTTTTGTTTTAAAACATCTTGTCAGTTTCTTTTCGTATTAATTTTCTTTTCCCAATTTATCCTTTTTGACTTATTCTTACTTATTAAGTTAGCAACTGTATTAGTAAAAATCAAATACAGATAAAAATGTTGATCATGGTTATGTTTCTTTTATGTTCATTATGATTGCTCTAACCACTTTGTGTGCGGAGAAGTGTGCTGAATAAAATATTTACCGCATAGTAGCTCAACAATCGCTATCCAACTGGAATTAGTTTCTTACATTGCATACCTGGTAATGTTTACAATAGATGATTTATTTACCAACGGCATTATTTTGAGCTTTCTTCCAGAACAGTTGACAGAGTTTTTGCTGCATCTGCAAGTAGTACAGAGCCGACCTATCAAATAGACAGAGAGAGACATACCTTGATTAACTTTGGAATAAAGTGAACATCGACAAATTAGTGTGAAAACTGAAATACGAACTTGTACTATCTTGCTTAAGTAGAAGAATGAACGTGGGTGGAGAATAATGATATTAGAAGTTACTCCGAGCGACGAACCACACCGGACAAATAGACAAAACTCTATATGGCCCAACAGGGATTCGAACCCGGAACCTTCGGTTTACTAGACCGAACCTCTGCCAACTTAGCTACAGGTCATGTTGGGAGCCGGTCGCGAAATAATGTTACTTGCGCTCTTGATATTTCGAAACATATACTAGTTTCCTGCATATCGGGACATTTTGACGGGGCATATAAGTGATGGTACATTTAGAGCGAAAATTGTACAGGAAGTGAACAATATTTTAGAATTTATTGTTCCAGTAGGATCAGGTCAATACTTACCAATTTCTATGAATTATATTGCGAACAATAGAGATAAATAAATGATTAAATAACCGCATAAATAAATATATAAATAAATAAATGAATAAATATAAGAACAAATGCTTGAAAAAATTACATAAGTACATTAATACATAATGGTATTAATACATTACTAACTTAATGTGCTTAAGGCAATTGATTACCCAGTAATGCAGTAATATAGAAATAATTAACCAATTAACTATTTATGCCTTTATTTATTGAATTTATTAATCAATCATTATTCATTATAAATTAATCATTAATCATTGAACAATTTACTAATTACGTAAACACATAATTAATGGAAAACTATAAAAGAATTTTTTTGATTTGTTTTTTCAGTGTTTTTTGTAACATTGATGCTGACTTGAAGTCGAAAACGTGCGTTATATTTTATCATTTTAACCTATTAATAAAAGTTTTAGTTTAGATTAGTACAATACATAATTTATAATTAATAATTAATTAAATGATCAAAATTATGTAAGAGCGTTGTCAGTTAGATCAAACAGATTGGAAAAAAAGAGTATAGCATGTACATTTTGACATTATCATTCCTGTACTGATCAGTGAGTTTAATGCAACCATATAAATATTGTCAATCGATTGCAGTAAATAAGCGACTTTTTTCTTTTAGTCCATCTGAAACAGCGGCAGAAAGAGTTGCAGCGAGAAAACAAAGAACAAATGGAACTGGTTGGTTGGAACAGGATGACACAGGGGAAGTTGAAGTTGAACTACCGAGGTATGCGCTAACTTATCCTGCTGTCTCTCTTTGGAAGGAATAAAATACCCTTTCAGTTATCTTTTCAACTTACACTGTTGCCGAAAGAAAGATTTAGATATAAACGGGATTCGAACCCACAACCCTAGAATGCTAGCTGTATAACTTCAACCAACTTAACTATCAAGCCAATTATAAATCAAATAATCGGCGTATAAAAAAATAAACATATATACGAAGTAATGTGCGAAGAGCCGGATTAAACGAGAATGAGAAAACCTAGCAGAAGACTGGGAGTGTTTATTATTTCCAAGCGTTTGAATCTTCTGATGAAACACGAAAGAAGAGTTCTTTACGATATGGCTCATCGAACGTGGACAAGATGAACTGGATATTTGAGAAAATTTTGAGAAAATTAATCGCTTTCTTTCTCTTTACTATGTGTTTGATAACATCACGGCGAAGGTGGGCAAAACAGACGTTATTTGATCGCAATTTTACATCAGTTTTGATATCAAGACACGTGTGTTTTCACATCAAAGTAAAAGAATCTGCAGGTGAAGTTATCAAGCTCGTAATTAAGAACAAAATTATTTTTGACGCTGTAACGAGTTCTTTTTGCAGTATCCGGAAGAAATGGACGAAGAATGCTCGAGCCGGAATGAGAGCTTTATCTTCAATTACTCCAGGGTCAGCTGTAAGGATAACGTCAACAGATCCTCTGGAGGCGCCAAGACGGTGGCGTGAGTTTGATTGTGACACATTTGATGACGAATCGGAATTGGACTCCTTAACGGTATACAATGATTCTATATCTCAAATCGCTTCTCTTTCAGACGTCAAAGAAGTAGAGCCGTTGCTCTTCATCCTGAAATCAAACTGAGAGGAAGCAACAAAGAATGAAAAGGTACCTTACGAAGAAAAACTTATTCAAGCTTGCTTTACTGTGCGTAAAGTTTTTACGCTTAAGGCCAGAAAAGAGTTGCTAGAAACTTTCAAAAGATCATCATCGCCTAACAATGACCTAAACGCAATAAGGACCGCATACAGAAATGCACCTTCTCGGAGACTAAAGACGCAAGTTCTAAGTACATACGTGTTGCAATATTCGTCTACTAGACTGAAGAAAATCTATGCCTCTTTCGAGAGTCTGAGTGACCGACAGATAAGGAAGGCCAGGGAGCATGCAAAGACTGTTGTTGCGGTACCGAATGTAGAGAGATCTGCATACCACCATATCTATATTGATTTGGTGAAACTAGATCACTTTCTCTCTTTTGTCGATCAGCCACATTTTTATCGAGACGTTACGTATGAGACCATGGTTTTGAAATCAGAATCCAGTGAAAAGTTAGTGACAGCCAATTTTGTACGAAAGTTTGGAGGATCCACTATGATAAAACACTATCTCAGTCATTGAAGTCGTGAAGGCTTTGAGCACCTAAGAAGATTTACCTTATTTCGAATCCTGAAGGTTAGAGAATCATCCCAACGGGAACCTCTTCAAGGACTTGATAAGAGGGTCGTAAAAGGGTATTTACGTGATGCGCAATATGTTCCGAGTAACCTGAACTTAAAAAGTTATTATTCGTGATCCGTGACCCAATGATTTCGCATGACCAGTAAAAAAAAGCTTATGTAATAGCCAATATTAGTGATTTTACATCTTATATCACATTATGTTGAGAAACTGCGAAGTATCAATAATAAAAACATCAAAACATCGATAGTCATTGATCAATACATGCCAGGTCGCACAGCTCTAGTAACGTCTCGTGAAGCATTGACAACTATTATGACTTAAGAAACGCAAACGTTTCTTGGTAATCTTTGTAAATCTTCGTGTACTATAAACTTTAGCTTGCTCACTAAGCCTAAAGGTCTCTCAAATTGGCAAAGCAAACGGGCTTCTCTTGTCAGTCTCTCTTACTTATTTTCCAATGTAATTAGCCTCCAATGTTTACAGATCTATTCTAGTGATAAAAATACTATATTACAGAGCTAGAGCCTTCCTGGAAATCTTCAATATGCTGATTATTTAGATCATTCGAGAAAATGAAATGTTGGTATCCGAGACTCATGATTCACTATTTTTTCCATCCACGAACACGTGGCAGGGACTCCTTTGGTACGACTCTCTTATAACACATCGGCAAGTGGAGCTGATGGTTTCGATACTTTGCACAAGGCTGTATACTGCACAATACCACATGAAAGAAACTGAAAGAAGGAAAGCGTTACCTGAAGACGGAATATCAAGCGCACTGTCGAGAAGATGAAAGCCAATGTCCCGACCACTGTCGGCGCTACGCTGCCAGTGATGATAAAAAGAAAAGATTTCAAACCTACTGCGACCTTGAGCATCTTCGCGAATGTGACCAATGAGAATCGCTGAAGAACACCATGCCTTCTGTATGGTCAGAGATTGAGTTACCAGGCATTGTGGTATCCAATAACGCCGGACACGCATGCGCAGAATAAAAATAAAAGTGACTGTCTGAGAGACTCGGCAACGTTAGACCTTTACAGTGTGACGTAGTTAGATTATTCTTAGTAGAAGCTTCTATTCCAGATAAGAATATGGGTTGTTACATTAGCGACGTGGACAGACAAACTAAAAGTGAAAAGAGTACAAGCAAATCCGAAATATGAATAGATAGAAGTTATACAGAAGGAGATATATACCTGAGCCACGTGACTACTCGACCGAGACATCAATGGTCAATCCAAGTCAACAACACATCGTAGAATCTACAGTTTGCGTAATCACAGAAACAGGGAACCTGAAAGCCAAACTATTCATACCAGGAAAGGACCAGATTATTATAGGTAAATCTTGAGAGGAATGGCTGAAAGAAATCGAACGCGAGTTTCGTTACTGTAAAATTAGCGACTCGGCTAACAAAAAAAGACGTCCTAGTAATATATGACATGAAAGAAATAGCTAGACTTGAAAAGAGTTTCCCTATCCAGAGGGCGAATAAGACAAATATGAGAAGGTGATGACAAAGTTAAGCAACTACTTCAAACCAAAGAAAAACAAACATCTCGCAAGACATTTATTTCTCAAGCACAGAGAGCAACCCATGAAAAAACAATAGGCGCGTACGCCAGTCGACTGAGAGAGAAAGTTAATGTCTGCGAATTCAAAGGAAGCTGCGAAGAACGAATTTTGGAACATTTCATGCAAACAACTCACAAAGAAACACTAATCAATAAAGCTATTAGCAGGAAGTGAAAACTGTCACAATATCTTACCGAGGCTGCTCAGCTTGAAGACATATCACTCCCAATAAGCGAGATGAAAATCTCTGTGGAGGTGAAGAAAGTAAGCACAGAAGAACTAGACAAAAGAAGACAAACCAGACAAACAAGGAAAACCATAGACAAGTAACCATAATCGTGTCGATACTGTGGAGTACTCGGATCTCACGATGAAGGTAAAAACTGCGCAGCGTACGGAAAGGATTGTATAAAATGTGGGAAGTACGACTACTTTGCTGTAGTTTGTAGATCAAATGGGACTGATACAACATAAGGCAAACCCATTAATAGCGAAGGTCAAAGGTGCAACAAAGAACAACGTCAGAGAGAAACCGGAAAACTGAGGCGTTTGGTTAAGAAAAACACCAGAAGAAACAACAGACAATTCAACAAACTCCGACGATTTTTCTAACAGACCGTGAGACATTTAAATCAAGTTAACAGAATCAGAACAGACAACAAGACGAGGACACTACCCGTGAACACTGAGGACGTTACTATCAGAGCTGAACCCGACAGAGGAACCAAAGTCAATGTCATGGACGAGCACCAGTTTAAAGCGCTGAAATGCAGACGCAACAAAGCACCAAAGTTAGAAGTAAGTCAAACGAAATTAAACACACTGCAAGGTGAGCTCTGCGTGAATGAAGAATTCAAAGCAACTACAAGGACTAAGACCTGTGGAGCAACTTCAAAGTTTGTCGGGGTCAGATGCAGGATAAACTCCACCACTCATCAGTAAAAAGTCTCTGCTAATGCTTGGAATGTTACAGATTCGAGAGGACAGCTCATTTGCAGAATCAATGACATAAGAATTCCTGAAGAAACACCAGATGTTAAAACCGTCACAAAAAGAAACCAGAACCTAGACTGGTCTGTCTCAACGAACAGACCAGTGAGAACCAAACTAGACTACCAAATGGCATGACGCGACTACAAGCATGCACGAGATATGACAATGAAAAGAAAAGCCCAGAATAGAAATACCAGAGAGCACAGCTTCATAACTGGAGACTACGCTCTATTGATACGAAAGAAAGGGCGTAAATGGTCAACAACGTACAAACCAACTTTCTACGTTGCAATCCGCAGTGATGAACTAAGCATCCTCGCGAGAAATATCACAGACGGACGTGAAGTATACAGAGACGCAAGTCACTTCAAACTTACAGACTTACTAATGCAAAACGATGGTGACAATGAATTGAAAGAAAGAAGAGATCCAGAATCAGAGGAATGGTGAAAGATTATCCTTCCAAATGCTAATCCACAACCAGAGTCAGATGGAGGTACAACTGACGGGGAAATAGAACCTGCAGAGGGAAGAGACATTTAACAACAAACCAGACCACCGGAGATATCACCAATAATATTAGAAACATCATCCGACCCAAAAGAACCAGGAGAAAGCCATCATATTTGGGATATTATGCCACTTAAAAATACTGATGAAACACTTCAAGAAATTACATATTAATATTCAGTTATCTGAATTAAGTCAGTGCATGAAAAGTACTTTGCTAATATCGTAATTTATCCCCTGAAAAAAGGGAAAAAATGTAATATGCTATAACACCGGACACGCATGCGCGAAATAAAAACAAAAGTGACTGCCTGAGTGCCTAATTAACGTGAGACCTTAGCAGTGAGACATAGTTAAATTACACTTATTAAAAACTTCTTCTCTATGATAAGAATACGAGTTGTTACAGGCATCAGTTTTGCAACACGGAACGCAAAAAACGACTGCCTATATAAAGTTAACCGTGTGCAGGATATGCTGCTTCAGTGGAAAACGCACACCTTAAGGGCAGAGAATCAAGACCAAGCAACTGTTTATGTGCTGAAGACTATTACGAGTGACTCCACTTTAGCAGCAATGGATTGAACCGTGAAGTTCAAACAAATGCAACACATGGAGAAGCAAACTGAATGGTTTAACGATCATAGGATGAACTGGCAAGTTAGATGTATTGTGTCGAGGCCTATCGGTGAACAAAAACTAGAGACAGTCCCGTACATTTATCTGTTCAATAGCTGTGCTCAGGACTTGTACGTGGTGTTCGTGATCCTAATACACCTGCTGAAGATTGTGAAAACTGACCTACCACACATCAGTAAGGCCTATTAACGCTTTGGCGGTGCTAGCTGCTATTTAACCAATAACTTAATAGCTTCGGTGAGCCAGTTTGGTGAACAAGTTGGCATAAGAGTACTGAAGTAATTGAAATAACATCACTTGTAATACTATGGAGTCTCCAATACGCGAATACATTTAGGGATACTGTATGTCTTTAGAAATTTGTCAGTTTGCTTAGAGTAGGGTTTGAGTATCCGCTATTATAGATTCTACTGTCATAGCAATCGAATTTTGTGACTTTTTTGTGATAGTTTTTGTGAAATTTTGTGATAAGTTTGAATAACTTTCATGTTCTCATATTAATGCACACGTATTTACTAATGACAATGGAACAACTGGAACGACAATGTTTGCAACCGAAAAAGAGCTCCAAACTTATGTTCTACAATATTTGTTTTCCCACAACTACGACCATTTTCCCACGAGGCCAAAATGTATTAATGTATCAGGTCACGAGTTAAACGAAAATCAAGCACTATTTGACTAGAAAGAATCTGGCTGCTCTGATATCTACGCCTCCTTTAATTGGCTGCAAGACCACATAAACTTCGGTAAGCATGGATTATACGCCCTGACCCTGGAAGGAACATACGACCGCTTACGTTGTCAGTGGGCTTCCGGATTTTCTAAGTTCTCTTGCCGATAAATTAAAAGGAAAACAACAGCCAACTGATGAGGGACATGTTTTACCAAATATGGACTGGAAATACAAGGATGAAGGCTGGGCATTACAGAAACTCAAGAGAGGAAGTACCAGGTTTTGGAAAAAGGTCAAGTAGTTTCTTAAGGACAGGTTTTACATTGGTGCTTCGAGCGGTCGGAAAGCTGATCCAGTTCAAGTCGTTTCCGATATATGGAATGTCAGGAATTCTAACGGAATACAGAAATTTAGCAGAGAAGAATGGCTGGCTATGAGGCAAGTTATATAATTTTCTAGTAGGCAGTTGGCACTTAGCAGGAAAATCTAACGGAACAGCACAAAGATATAAGGCTGAGAGAACTTTGTACGTTGTGGTAGCAATAATGACGATGATTCTCATTCTGATGATAATGGCTTTCTACAAGAAGAAGAGCTTGAATATCTTCAAGAGAAGCATAAAAACAAGATGATAGATTATATTTTGTGCTACATACTCATGCAGACAGGTATAGCTATCACAAATCGCCCCGAAATCCACAAAAATGCAAGACAATAAATGGCATGCAATTGGTGAAACTGTGCCCAAGAGCTGAACAGCAAAGACCGAAACCGGATTAGAGTTCGACATTGTATCCTTGGTCATACCATATTAATATTTATTTCACTTTAAAAAACATAAATATGCGTAGTAAGTAAAGAACGTAAGTCCCAAATATTGCAGTCTCCTTCTGTCGTAAGCCTCCAAAATAGGCTGGTGTCACAAGGATTTCAACCTCTAGGGATATCGCCAGCGGGGGGCGATATTCATAGCGAATTCGCACCCCTATTGGAATATTACTCTCCTTTACAGATTATTCTAGAGAAATCGCTCCATCTGTTCGAATTATTGCATTTTGTTTACCACGTTCGTGTTTTAAGACGTTTAATAAATGCATAACACAATTAAATAACAGAAAATAAATATCTGTATCAAAAAATGTCTGTAATATAATACTAGAACAATGTCACCCTCTCTTTGGTCTTCTTGTTTCTGGTACTTTGGTTGCTGGTTTCTTTGTTGCTGCTGATGTGCCATAACTTATTGTGTACGGACAATGTGACATAGTCTGCAGAATTTCTATGCTTTTTTGTGGAAAAGCGTTTGCGAGGAGCTGACCAACGGATGCTTACTGTCGACGGAGAACGCCGCCTTTTTAGTAGATTTTGTATGACTATATTGTGAAAACCAGTTACGAAGTATAACTTGGCGGATGAGTTATTGATTGTTTTCATAGACAACGCGGCTTTGTTTTTAGAATTTCTATGACTTTTGTGTGAAAATCATTCATAAAAAGATTGAATTCATATTGTTTTATTTAAAGTATCGATAAAAAGTTCTGTATTTTCGGATTTTTTTTTTTTTTTTTAAGGGTTGAGGTATGAATTTAGTCTTTAACATCTAAGTCTTTAAACATTTAAGCTTTTAGTCGTTCTAGTCTTTTGGCTATTTATCCGACGTTGGAATTATTTTTTATTTACGGCTCGCTGACACAAACACTATTCGCCGCGGTACTTGTGTTAACAAAAGAACTTTTTAAGTTTGTTACCACGACAAAATCTCCATTTTCTTTAAAACATGTGGTTAAATGCACGGCCTTGTAAGCTCATGAGAATATGCTAACAAATATGTAGGAAGTCGTTTCCCAGAAGAGGACAAAAAAGGAGGGCGATATCCTTAATGACATTGCTTTCGGAAGGGCGAAATCACGAGAGATTTTGCGCCGGGAAGGGCAAATTTAATGGGGGATGAAATCCCGATAACTCCGGACAAAGAATAATTATCTTCTGAAACTAAACTGGAAGTGTGCATACGTCCCTTATTTCATGTCCCCTTCATCGAGTTTACAAGGAAATCGTCGCCAATTATGTCAACAATTGTCCAACCAGGACATTAAACTGACCGATTTCTAAAAATTGGTGATGCCTTTACACAGAAGCAGCCAAAGGCAGGACACTTTGTAGTTTAACCCCCTTTAGATCTTGACAAAAGTACGAGAATCAGATTACATAAAACAAACAAGGAAATGTGAAGGTCGAGAGAGAATCCGAGGTTGTTCATGAATGGACATTGGAAGTACGACGAAGTTCAAAAAACATCAAAGTCTTTATACTCACTTCATTGTTACCACTTGACTGCTGGACAATTTTTTGAAAAAAATATAAGGATCTGTTTTAATCTGGCACAACTCGGATAAACCGGGAGGAAATTCAACCGAAACCGAACCCTTGACGACCTCCTAATATAAAAACCCGGTGTATACGCTCTTGCCGCAGATGAGGTCTCCCACGTCCTGAAACGCCAACACACAAAAATGTAGACGAAAAACCTTTTCTTATCCAAGACAGATCTAAGAGAAACAAACCTTGACAACCTGATCTAATTTCTAATCTCCATGCGTGACTGCAGTACTAATTTGCTTGTCACTTTTGACTGATAGCTTCACTGTTATTTCACTGTTGACGTATGCCAGTAAAAGTAACAAATTTTGACGTATTTCTTCTCGGAAGAATGTGTTTCATTGCTCTGAAGTTTTTCAGGCGAAATCGAGTTTCCTGAGAAATTTAGTGCCGATAATCGACATATTCTGCAACGACCAGGTACGTTTGTACCAAATTGAACTGCACATATCGGTATAAATCCAGGATAAGGACAAAAAGGAATAAACATCAGGTCCTCCGAACATTGAAGACTAAAGTAGACTGCCAAAATACTATTTATATTCGATTTGCGGGTTCGGCCGCTATCTATCCTTTTTATGACCTCTAGACTTTCCATGTAAACATTGCTGTACATTTGTTATAAACAGCGTTGGCATACGTCCGACCCAAGATGATACTCGGAGGTTTGACCTAAGGTCTTCGTTCAAAAGGACATTTTAACGCATGTTTAGGTGCCACTTTTGAGATTTCGACTGATAATTTTAGTTAAATTTCGTTTTCTTTTCGTCGACGACTTTGTGTTGTGTTTTTGATTTTGTCTTGTTTGTCTAACTTTTATCGAACCATTATGATATAACCCAAGAAAGCAGGCGAAACATATTGCTATAGTAGAACCAGGCTGATATAGAGCAAGAAAGTCGGAGATTTCGCGTTTTGAATCTCCCTAAAATCTTCCCTCGGATGCATGAAAGTCGCCGTGTCGCAAAAACGAGAAGTAAGAAATTTAAGAAAATACCTAGGATTTATAATATGCTAAAAATCCTTTTTGTCCACGAGATATAAATAGAAAGTTTTTTTCCACTCAAAATCTACCGGACCGGTCTTAGCAGAACTACCACTTAAAATGTGTTGGATCCTACTCGGAGTTACACGCGAGATGCAATCAGGAAACTGAAGAAAACATCCGTTCGACTCTTCTAATATTTCATTGGTTGGTGGCACGTTTCATGTGGGTTGGTTAGTCGTCGTACGTTTCTTCAAGCGGTCAATGTTTGATATGCAAAATTTGTTTTTGTGTCAACATTTCGAAATAGTATAGGATCTTTTATTTAGTAAAGCTTTCCTACTAGTTTCCAAAATAAACAGCTTCTCTTCTAGGTATCGCTTCGTTCTGCCTATACCGGCTGCACGTCCAAGACCAAATCTTTTTTTCCGATTTCTGATCGTTTCTTTTCAACGACTATACATGTTTCGAAAGTTCCGTTTTATTTGTGTATTTCTGGTTCCCGGAAGGATTTCGTGTGATCTGAATCTTTTTTGAAATTGTTGGCTGTCGTCCAGATGTATTGTTTTATCTTGTTGTTGTCTGTTGTCATTATGTCGGTTTTCTAAGTTATATAGGTTGCATGTCAAGCAGTTTGCTCCGAGTGGGCATTTTTCTTTCTTTCTAGAGTTGTAACTTTCTTTCTCTGGTAAATCGTTCTTTATTTGGAGCTGTGTTTTGTAATAATGTTCTAAACGTTATCCATGCAGATATAAACCATTTAGATTCTTTTTCGATTGAAAATTTTGTGTAGCTTGCTCGAATCGGGAAAGTGTTTGTTGACGAGGTTTAAAAAGTTGCGTCTGATATTTGTCTTAAAATTCTTGCTGTAGGGAAAGTTAAATCAAATTATGTTTCTATTTCATTTTCTCTGACTGGTGCTCAGTATATATGAGTCCTCGGGTGTCTACTGCTAGTTGGCATTAAGGTGGCTGCATTTGAATGCGTCTTCGGATATGAGGGGGTTATCGATTCAAAGATTGTACCGTTAGACGATAGTAGCGAGTTGCTGCAGCTGATTGATAACGGGAGTTGTTTGAGTATAGATTGTGGGTGATTGGAGAGGCGGTCGATGTACTGTGGCCCGCCACTTGTCTTTCTGTAAGGGTAATAATCTTCAATACGCAGATTGAATGTGATATGAAGAAAATGTACAATTTGTAGGCTAGCTTAAGATGTGATTTTGTGGCCAAACTGCCTGAAGTGAAGGGTATATTAAAGAAATATTTGACACTAACACTCAGTTACATGAAATGGTATTGGCATTTGGTGACACCAGAAAATTTCCGTCACCAAATACCAATATCATTTCATGTTACGGAGTGTTAATGACAAATATTCCTTGAATATACCCTTCACTTCTAAGGCATTACCACCGATATAAATACCGAATTCATCACCAGGCTCTCGGCAACGGCTTTTGTAGCTCAATTGGCAGAGCACAAGATTAAATTGGCAGGATCGCTTGTTCGATTCCCAGCCGGAAGCACTAGAGTTGGAATTTTCCGTAACTGTTCCCGGTTGGGTCTCAAATATATCTTTCTGACAGTCGAAAATTTCCTTCAATAAATACCAACGTTATTTCATGTTATTGAGGATTAATGGCAAACATTCTTCGAATATACCATTCATTTCACTAGCATTCCCAGTGAAGTTGCTCTCGGCAACGGCTTTAGTAAGTCAGCTGGCAGAGCACTGCACTAGATTGACGGGTTGCTAGTTCGATTTCCAAGCAATTTACGGACTTTGCATCGTCATAACTTCCGATCTTGACGACGGATGTACCCTTCTTTTGTTATTCATTGCCTTTTACTGTTGAACTGAATCGATTTCCTTGCGCGCTTGATGATGGTAACATACTCGTTCTTTATGGCACCCAAGAAAGTATCAATATTCCCCCGAAACTTTTATCCGAGGAGTAATGACACATGAGTAGATGATTTCAATAGAGTACGGAAATTGCACGGAACGGAGCGGGTTGCAAATCCAATTTTTCGACAAGAAGATTGTTCCCCGTTCCATATTAGTCTGATCTACAGTGAGATCGAAAACTACCCCGTGAACAAAAAGGTTCAATTCGTCCAAAATGAGTGGAGGTCCATGGATGCTCCTTATAAATTCCCTTCGTCAACTGAAAGTGGTCGAAATAAACGAATGTTGAGGAAAAAATGTCTACTCACATTTCAATGTTTAGTTTATTCGAAATACCTTGATGGAGCGTTCTGTTAGCCTCGCGTTCGTTTCGTAACAGCGTGAAGGAAAATTCAAATAAACTGGATAACATAACTTTACTAACGTCCCAACGGTGTCAGAAGATTTCTCGTTCGATTCTCGTTTAGTTAGGGCTCAGAAATTGTTTTCGAGAAAAAACAAGCTTGACGAACAACCACTAGTCGTCTGATATTTCCCAAGCTCCCATGTGAACTAACTTTGGGTTCAGCATCAAGTATTTCCGTCATTATTATCATATCGTAACTTAAGCTTAGGCAGTACATATGACGAACCTGTACCCTAGCTCACCATCTGACATCGTGGTAGCTCAATTGTTAGAGCGTCTCACCGGTCATCAGAAGTTTAGTGGCTCGATTTCCGTCTAGGGCCGAGAAATCGTTTTCTTGAGATAACGAATTTGACGAATGTTCACTAGTTGTCTGATTTTTCCCAAGCTCCTAAATGGACAAACTTTGTGTTGAGCGTTAAGTATGTAATCAGTTTTCTCGCAGAGATCGGACTAGCCAAACATGTAAATATGTATTTAAATAGGTAATTATTTAAAGATTGTAACAATTATATGCGTATGCGTAGCCTTTGGTGTCATTGTTATTGCATTTCCATCTATCATTTGGTGCTATTCAATTTATATATCTTATTCTCTATACATATGTCCTGCTCATTACCCTTTGGTAACAATAACCACCATAATCACCACCCTAATCATCATAGTTGTGATGTGGAATTAAAATATCTGGTTGTCTGACAACATTTGATCAGCTACTTGCACAACTTTGGTCAAAGCTACATTGTGCTCTTTTCATGCTTTTATTTTGTTAGCCGACAGACCCGTACTTCTATATTGGTGGGCTATGAGCCACATGAACTTATCCTGCTTTTTTTCTAATTTTTGTAGAAATACTTGACCGAACTCGGGAAATGTTTTGGATGACTCCACTCTTGGGGGCATTTTCGAGATTACTGGTTGAAAATAAATCGAAAGGCGGTTGTAAATATCTTTTTGATTCTATCTTTCTTTAATTTTGAGTGGACTTTTAATTTTCCCATTACTTTAATATAACACTTTATTGTAACTTTACCCATTTCGGGTAAGAGTGCGCTTTACTGTTTAACTTAGGCTAACCCCGGACAATTTTATTGGTCAAAGAGAAGATCCCTGGTTGTCAAAGAGTTAATCTTAATTTGTTAGTTGCATGGGACCAGTTAACCGCAGCTCATGCATGGAGAAATGGGACAACTCCTTGCATTCATAGTCTGAAGTCACAAAATGCGCATGTGCTACTAGTTTCTGAAGCTACATTCCTTTGATCCAATTCCAAAGCATGATCAGGATAATCATTTACAATCCGAAGGATAAAATGGACCATGAAATTAGGGTTTGCCATTGTTAATGAGCTTCATTTTTGTTCTCAAAACTGCCCTCAAATTATCGGAAATAGCATTTCAGTGAACCTAGAAATTAGAAATTCTCCGGGGAGATATGAAATATAGATTTAAAAATAGAGATATGAAAAATTCTCCTAAGATATATTGAACCATTCAGTTACAGTTTGAGGGTTTCTCTATTGGTTTACATTGGTGAGCTGTCTGATGCTTCTGTTGATTCGATCTGTGAGTACTTTGCTGATACCTCCTGATTCATTTTTGCCGCATTTATTAATCTAAATGTCGGGCTGTTTTTGACGTTTTCTTTGCGGTCCTTAAAGAAGATCAACGTTTCAAATCAAAGTGAGTTATAACTGCATAAATAGATAGTGTGACGGGCGTTATTAGAAAACACAACTCTAGAACTATGACAAAGAAAGATTTACCAGGGAAAGAAAACTGATGCTATAGAAAGAAAGAAGAATTCCACCCCAAGGGAACTGCGTAAACTGCCTATGAAACTAAGAATCAGATGGTCGTAGTATTTGAGAGAGTACTGAAAATGATTTAGGAACTCCTTTTGTTGTTTCTTCATATCTCACTTCGTTTGTGAGATGTTTCAATTTGTTTGATATGTAAACGAGACCACCGGTGACGTTATAAGGACAACAACGTATTTGAACGAATTGGTAAATACGTTATAACTCATTCACTGTTTAAAGGAATTCAATTCAAACTTCATCAAGTGTTACAATTCAAAATGTTGAATCCATCCTCATTAAAATGGTGCCCCAATAGCGACATATTCGTCCAAATCCCTCAAATCCCTCAAATCTATAGACTGTTGTTCTTCTTTCTAGCCTTTCCATGGACATATTTTTTTTTTATTCTAAACAACTTACAATTGCTCCCATTGGCATTCTTACACTATATAAAAGTACAGCCATAATATCATGCTTTATCATTTCAAGACTAGAAATATTCTGTTTTTAGATAAGAGAGATGCGAGAACTAATCTGTCACCAGTTGATGAAGTTTTAATTTATTTTTTGGAATAGTAGATCAGTTATAGCTTATTTAACAATTCGTCCAAATGCTTTATCAAACGTATGACGTCACTGATCGTCTGATTTGCATATCTACATGTTGAAATATCTAAAAAAACGAAGCCAGATGCGGAGAAACTACTTCATTTTAGAAATCATTTCAATGCTCTTTCAAGTAAGAGCAACTAAATTTTTGCTTCATAGGCACTTTAACGAGCAGCAGGATTTACAAAGCCGAGATAACGTCAACTGAAAACAAGATAAAATAAAGCATAGGGGTGACAGCGAACAAATTGAAAGAACGATACACAAACCACACGAAATCATTTCACTACCAGAAATATTCCGACGAAATGGAACTTTCGAAAAAGCTATGAGAGTTGTAGGGAAAAAATTGTAAATTTTGTTGCGTTTGATCTATCCATTCTCATCCCCAAATCCCGTCACTCTTCTTAGCAAAACTATACACAAAAAGTTTTAGGACTAAGGAGGAACAGACGCCGAATGTCCTAAATAGTAGAACATACGCGACTCTTGGTTTTACGAAGTCAAAAGGCTAACAGTAGAAAATTCTGACACATTTTGATATTTATACACAGAAAAGAAGGCTAAAAGCGTAAAAAATGGACAATGTTAAAATACATGGTGTACCCCCAATTACACCCCAATCCAAAATTTTACCGGTAAATTTGTCGTGTTGCAGGTGAGACATATCATTCAAAGTGGAGCCGCGAAGTGCGAGAAAGAAACTGGGAATGACTTGTAGCAAGTCTAACCGTGTGGGTATGTCGTTAGAAATTTTCTAAGGGTTTATTATCCTGTGCTTTGTGCAATCTTTTAAAACGTCCGGAAATTGTGTAGCATTAGTTGTCAAATGATAATGGGAAATGATCTCTTCACAAATGTTACAGGGTTTCGTATCGTGTTTTTAAAATACTTAGTGCAAAACCTTGAGCTATATATCAAACACACCATACTGAAAAATGCTATTTGTCGTAGAAATTTTAAATTTCTAGCTAAAAGGGGCCTGTTTCAAAAGTAAGGAAAGGTTTTTCATACCGGTCTTGTAGAAAGACGTTCATTTCTATGCATTATTATTTGATGAGAAAAAATCTGAACATTTAAAATGTTTTAAATTTTAAACATTTAACAAAGTTACTCTGAACGCAGAAACATGAACAATACATCAAATGAAAACTTATGAAAGTTCTCACAACAAACCTACACAATGAATTTTAACAGTACGCAGTTCATATATTATTAGCCATATCCTTCCATAAACGAATATGACGAGATAATTGACAATTACCAAACTTAGTGAATTGTGATATAATTAATATAATTATCCACTGGTTGATTAACCAATTACATTATTGCTTCTGTTTGTCTTTCCAGATCCCTTAGTTTATCGTGTGCGAAATAAGAGAAGTAAGGAGTGCCGAAGATGAAAATGTTGGTCGATTCTAAATCAAGATGCAGCCTATATTGGTGGAATGAAGCAATGCCACATTACTCTAGGAGAGCAGCTGCTCATCTGGAAAACTAATTGGAAGGTTTTACTGAATAAAAGAACAGATATTATTTTGAAATGATGACACAGAACCAAATTTTGAATGGCAAACATTGAATGCGTGAAGAAACGGGCTCACCAACCCTCGTGTAGCATGACGCCAATTGATAAAATATAAGAGGATTCGAACCGAGATGTTCTTCAGTCGCCCATAGAACGCACCCTTTTTGAAACTCCGAGTAACAACCCAAATCATTTTAAGTATTCTTGATATATACTGTATATATATATATATATATCTTGATAGAATTAGTAGGCATATAATTCTCATAAAATTCACGATGTTTTTTAGTTTTTCTTTTAATTTTAACGAC
>JBAHVQ010170321.1:4515-17118 GCA_036872915.1 Nanipora kamurai
TGTGCCTTTCTGTCTACTGCTATGATACGTATAATTTGCAAGAAACAAGAAGTGGTGGTGATTCCGTTTGTAAGCGAAAGACTTCTTAAACCATGCAACGTGTTCGAGAATATGAGCATTATCTGTATGGAAAGTTACCAAAAATTGAATAAATAGCCAGAATAAGAAAATATAAACCATTATTTTCGAAGTTTACATTTTCTATGTTATATCATATCCTGTAGTTCTTGCGATCCTAGTCGGCTTCAGGAAATGCGTGAGACCACGGACATTTCGGTAATTCATCAAATAACTAAGAACGTCTACGTATACCTTTCTTGTTTCGTCTTAAATCAAGGATAAATTTTTAGGTGAGGGGTATTTTCGACTCATATGTTACGGTTACAGAATTTGTAGCTGTCTCGAGGCGAGTTAACTGCGTTATCTTAAATGTTGTGGCGTGCAGTTCATCACCATTCTGAACTACTAGAGTGAGTCGTATTAACCGGTTTCTGATTCCAACAAAGAAAAAACACCGAAAATCGTGACTCCAACTTCGCTGATCATCTCTTTTGGATTATTCGAGAATCGATGTTATGTCACTAACTACTTTGCCCAATAAACTATAGAAGCGCCTAAGTCTTGTAGGATGTCATATTATGTCATCCGGACAAAGACAACATTGAATACTTGATGAAATCGGAATGTTAGCATATTTTGACAAACGAAACTCGAAAAATGTTACGTGATATGCCCAGTTAGGGATGTTGCATATCAGTTGACCGATTTTCAACACAAACATTCGTTTGTATTGACACAGCCTTTCATGTTTCGTTAAATTTCCATCATGCCGAAGACAGCAAACAAACAAAATGATGGACCACTAAAATTAATCGAGTATTCTTCAGTGGCTGAGAACGACGCTGTTGTCGCACAGCCTTAAAATATAACCTAAGTAGTCTACTACGTACACCACGTTAATCGTAGGTAAGGTGACACATGGCGATATTGAAGGTGGCACAGTTTTCATTTAAGTCCAAAAATCGACCGTATCGATCACTGAATCAATAACACTGAGGTTATGTTATCGGTAAACAGAAGTATATCCAAATATATAAACAAAAATGGCCAGTCAAACGAAATTGCGAATCCCTTACTTACCGGTATAACTTGGCGGTCCACTTCGGAAAGAGGACTCGTCGTCACTAACGTACGTTACTTTCGTTGAAGACATCTTTGATATGTTGTTCTGTCAGGGAAGAAAAACCAGCGACGGCCTTAAGGGAAAGGTCGACAGTAGATCAAAACTTGAAACCACAAAGGCTACTTTCTCACTCCAAGTTCGGAATTTCGCAGGATTATATCGACCTACCAATGATCAGCCGCAAATATCACGAGGAAAAGCGGCTCAAAGTGTACACGTAAACTGATGTTAACGTGGGATGTTTCAAAGATCTGAACGTCGATTATTGGCTCGCATATGTGTTTATGCTAATCACACTAATCGTATTGGTTCGTGACAACACTTAACCGATGATAAATAAACACAAGTACATACACTTGAGAATCATTCTTTCTAACAACTGAATGTCAGTTTGGACTGCAGGCAAATAACAACTGAAATTTCAAGTTGTAGTGAGCTGAAAGTTAAGAGAGTTAACAAAACGTACATTAAGACGTTTTAGTGATATTTGCGACGTTCTGAAACATCGATAACCCGTATTTTGAACCTTGTCAAGCAAATACATGAAGATAAAATGTAACTAGCCGATTGTATTTCAATGCACGGACAACCAAAGGCACAGCATGGCCATACGGTTCTACCCTGTGCTTCCACTTTGGTAAAACTGAAATGTCCTTTCTTTAATTACTTCGGATTTCGGACCGAAATTTCAGTAAAATTACAGGCTAGTGGCGAGGTATTTCGCCAAATTTGTACTCTCGTATCCAAACTGGACTAATGCGGAAATTTTCCGTCAATATACTGTAGTTGTCACAAAAATCCCCCCACGACTTTTATGAATTGCCGTGAGAATCGAGTCTGTTTTGACTCTTTTGTGATTAGAAAAAAAGTTAAAGCTTCTTAATTCATACTGGATAACCCTATCAGCTGACTAAATCGTTTTCCCTAGATAGCAAGCGAGAGCCATATGCATCTGTCACTGACCACTGTTACTATACAGAAAAAACGTGCGATGTTTGTAGGGTCAGGCGGCCGGTAGTGCCCGTGACTCTCACCTCTAGGATTCCATTTCAGCTGCGTGCATTGGTCGGATTAACTCCTTCCTTCACGTATAGGTCCTCAGTGACCTATGGAGACTTTAGTATTTTACTCTGGCTAACGACAGACAATTTTACTCGTCAGGGGAAAGTCCTCGGACAGGAAAGGGTTAAAGTTACCTTAAACACAAGTGAAAAGAGAATTTTTTCGTCGAGAAAATAAATAACTAAACGGCGCATTCCGACATGCCATTTCGGAAATAAAGGATGCCCATTTTACTGGGAAGTTTCTCAGTGTAGACTTAACGCTTAAAGGTGAAGAAAACGAAAAAAAACAAGGAAAAATTCAGCGGAACAGTAACGTGCGCGAAAACGAACCTCCTTCGTGTAAAATTTTCCATCGACTTAAAAAATCGTAAATCATTCAAGTCGAAAATCAAACAGGAATTGGTGTGCTAAAATGCAATGGTCCGAGAAGAGCATGGCGTCCTTTTTACAGGACAATGACTTTTAAAGGGTTAACCACACTTATAGGTGCGTTTTTGAGGCACGGGCGGCAACCAGAAGTACTGTAGATGTTGTTGATAGCGTCAGCTGCGGCATAATTAAAACGGTAAAGGAGGTGCATTGTTGCCGTTGGTGTTATTTCAAATCGTGAAAAGATAGGTTAGTTTTGACAAGTTGCTTTGTTTATTAATAACATACCGTCTCCTGAAAGCATTTTTTTTATTCTCGGTCAACTCAAATGCAAAGCTGAAATAACGTTTGTTACATTGAAGTCCAAGGAAATCATACAATATTATGGATATGTATATACTCAAGGCTGATAATAGAGTTAAATCAAGTTGTGATCATGAAAGGCTAAGTATACATCAGAAACGACGGTTTTGGTCCAGTCCATTCACGGTTATTGCCATATTTGTGTTCTCAAAAACGTTATCAGTTCAAGCCTCCTAATAATCTACACAGCCTGGTGGACAATCTGACATGGTTTGATCCTACTCTGGCTTGTAATGTTTTAGACTTATCTTACAAAGGAACCATTCATGACTCAAAGTTTCGACACTCCGATGTATTATCTTCATCAAGGGTGATCGCTCTGGAGATGAGGTTCCTATTTGCATCTTCACATAACATCAGTGATGTTATTTATTAATGAGATGCAAATAGGCTTCCAGTAACGGATTACAGTCAGCATGACTTAATATGGGGGCACTATTGATATCCCACGCCTCCAAACAGCATTTTTGATGGTAGCGCGGATTACTGGTGATAATTCCGAAACTTTCCTATGCAATCGGGTGATTGGCAAAGTCGTCTAATCGCCCAATGATGTAATGTTGTTTTGAATTAGAGATGCTTTGGCGCTACTCTGGCTTGTAAAGTTTAGAACGTTTCTGAGAAAGCCACTCTTCATGAACAAACATTTCGACACTGTGATTTGGTGTGTTCATATTGGGCTATCGTTCAGAGGATGAGGTACCAATTTACATCCATACAAAACCACTGATGACGTTATCTATTAATGAAATGTATATAGGTTTCCGGTAATAGACCACCGAATTAATGTCATCGCGATTCAATAGAGTACGTGGAGGCGATATTGACATGCCGCGCCCACAGACTGCGTCTGTGATGGTATTGCGGATTGCTGGTGATAATTCTGGAATTTTCTTAGGCAACGCTTAGTTAATTTAGCACGCATGTTCCACTGAAACAGATTTGTTTATTTGAGAACGAAACTGTCTTTTGGTGCTCTATTAAACGCGCTCCAAATGTTAGAAAATTATTACCACCAATCCGCTATACCATCGTAGACGCTGCCTGAGTACATCGCATATCAATAGTACCCTGAACTTCATTCAATCGTGGTGACGATGGTCTATCACCAGAAGGGAATCTATATATTTCGTCGATAGATAACACAGGAGCACGGGAAGTTTTTCAAATGGGGGGGAATGTGAGAAGAGTTAACCATGTAATGATGCTTTTCAGCATGGGGTCCCTTTACCTATAAAACTCAGTCCTGTACCAATAGGACACCGATGCCCTTCTACGAACTTCTGAACTTTTCACCAGCTTCGTTTTCGATTTTCGACTTGTAGGAAACACTCTTGAAATCTACGGAAGATGGTGGACCAGAAACGTCCATTTTCGCTCTCGTTGAGCAGAATATTCCCTGGGTTTTTTAGCATTTTTCATTACTGTTAAATGGTTAATTGCTGTTTGTTTGCTTTTCCTTTTTTCTTGTACATTTTTCTGGTCTTGAACGTTGACCAATTTACAAAACAAATCGGTGTTGGAAAGCAAGTTCGCAATTTTTTGCCGTCAATTCAGCTGGAAAACTATTAACATTTAATTGAGTTGGGAAAAAAAGATATTAGTTTTTCATAACTTTTAACGGACACTTTCTTGAGTTGATATAGAAAATTTCCTTTAAATCTCCTTCACTATCTCAAAATATCCTTCAAATTTTATGCATACTAAATGCTGAACTCTAACCTGGTTCATGTGCAAGCTTGGTATATATATCAGACGACCAACGAAAGTTCGTCAAGCTCGAAAGCTCAGAAAAAGATTTCTGAGCCCTAGACGGGTATCGAACCCGCAACTTTCTGATGACCAGTGAGACGCTCGAACCATTGAGCTACCAAGACGCTGAAATTGAGCTGCCAAGATGGTGAGCTAAGGTACAGGTTCGCCATACGTAATCCCTAAGCGGAAGACACGATATGATAGTAACGATGGAAATTCTAACGTTGTCTGATATATACAAAGCTCCACGTGAACCACATTAGTGCATGTTCATTGTGCATTTCTGAGGGTAACGGCTGAGAAGAGAGCTGTTTTCGGAGAGTTATGATTTCGAAGAGTCACCCTCAAGCTACCCCCTAGCTTGCCCATTTTCATCATCGGCTACGCCCAAATATATTAAATTTTTCGATAGGTTTCTTTGGTGGTTATAAGAGATTTTTAATTTGGTTTTGACTCTCTTCCTTTGGAAAATACAGCCAAATGCAAGAGTCAACTAATTCTTAACTCTCTTTGGAATAAGAAAAGGAGAACGCCAGAGTCCCCCCTCAGAAACTAAAAGAAACTAAGAAACAAGTTGTGCTTTCATGAGACCTGCCAGAAATTTTAACTCTTCCCAATCCAGATGTCTGCCTTCACTGAGAACAATCGTACGACATTAGTACTCTTTTTGTCTTCGATGAAGACAGCTCACAGAACCATACACACGAAGTGGATTGACATAAAAGACTTAAGAAAACATCGGCAGCTGAAGGATTTATTTCACTGTAGCGCAATTAATGATGTTGTCATACATATCGCAAATCATTAACAATTCATAAGGACAACACAATGGAAATCACCACCAAGACGTTGTTTTGATATCTGAGGAAGAAATTACATAACTTAAGCCAACTTTCACCTCGATTTTCTCCTCATTTATTGATTCTTTTGAGATGCAATATCATACACTCGGAAGTCGTGTTTCATGAGATACCCAAACACTTAGAAGTTTGTAAAAAACCTCGGCAATGACCTCGGTTTTCAACAATATCCTTGGTGTTGGGATATCCTGACGAAACACTCCTTCTCGTGTATGAGATATTACATAACAAACAAGTAATCATATTATTTGCTCGTGCTAATTAGGATTTACCCTCCTCGTGACCTTTGAAAGTTGTGCAAGATTCCACTTACCTTACAATGACTACCACTCGTGGCGTAAGTTCTTAATTGCATTCGTTATAATATCATTACCTACACAAATAAGACAATGAGTTAATAATTTTTTTTTGCTTTTTAGATAAAAGCAGCCAAGATGAAGACTATAGAAATATTCCCTTTGGTCAATTTTGTGAAGTTCAAAAACATATTCCTTGTTGCAAAAAGCTGTTCTTATATTACAAAATCGCTGTAGATTTTCCGGGAGGAAAACTGAAATTTAATAAAAAATGTAAGAAATATAAATAAATATAAGAGCCCAGCTCAAAAGATTCAAGTGTAAAGCCATAAGGACAACAGACAAGTAAACTACTTAAAACAACTTTACTTTAACGTTTCGTTGATTACGTGCTACATATTCAGAGTGACAAGGCTTAGACTTATACACAACTAGTTATATGTATTCATAAGCGATGATAATAAAGTGGCCGGCCAATGAAACCAAAGTCGCTCGATTGAGAGGTCACGGAGGGAATGGAAAAGAAACAAAAAGACGTGTGTGTCATTAAAGCAAGGGAAGCACAATTAAAGAAATGTTTTCGTTAAGTGAAGGTCTGAATTTCGAAATAAGTAAGCTCTCTCGAATGAAATGCCGAAAAGTGGAGCTGAAACGACAGGAAGATGTAACGAAAAAATCGTTCAATAAAATGCCACGTTGAATCTGACAACAGTGATTCAGGATGCTTGAATGTGAATGGTTTGCCAGTTTTTTCCCAGTCACATGAGTTCTGAGATACGTGTGTGAAAATATCGCCGGCTTTGGCCAAATTACAACGTGTCGCAGCGTTGAGATTTGTATTGGTAAACAATATGCGATCTGCGTAGCAAGGGAATTTGGTCCTTGAATTGAACGGAACTCAACAACCGTCTTCTGAACTCAAAGATAAAGCGTAAAGAAACATTTGGAAAGGCAAACGAACACAGTTTTATAATTTGTGTTCGTATCTGTAAAGCGTGTGATCCTGTAAAAGGAATACAAAAACTGACAACGACTTCTTGAGAGGGCTTTGCAACCTGTGACGGGGAGCAAAAATTCTGTCAAGGGAAACACGAATACAACGATCAAGAAAAACTTCTGGGTAACGTGTTGTTGGGAAGAAGCTTTTCAAGTTTCAATACTTCAGAAAGGGAAAGGTGATAGGAGCCAATTTTAAAATACCGGTCAACGAGAGTAACGCCGAAATCACGCTTAACTCCTTCCTGTCCGTAGTGATCCTCAGTGACCTATGGAGACTTCAGCATTTGACTTTGGCTAACGCCAGGCGATTTTACTCGTCAAGGGGAAAGTCCTCGGCCGGGAAAGGGTTAACACGGGTTTAAAACCTATCTTCTTAACTCCTTTCTGTCCGTATAGGTCCTCAATGACCTATAAAGGCTTTAGTATTTGACTCTGGCTAACGCCAGACAATTTTACTCGTCAAGGGGAAAGCCCTCGGCCAGGAAAAGGTTAAAATATATGGAGATATAACTGTTCAAATTTATATATAAGCGGGTTGAAGATGGTTCACTGTACACCAACGTTGAGAAACGTTCGGAGCAGTCAATTAACACAAAATTGAAGAGTAGACTTATTTTCAGGTTCACTGGTAAAGATTAATTATATTTGGATGTTGAAATTTTACGTAATCTTTATAGGGGCGAACATGATGAGGAGAACAAAACATAAGGAAAGAATGAAAAGCGGTTTGAATTACCAGCTAACTAGGCACTTTCATAAAAAGGTGAAAAAATGTTTCCAAACAGAGGTCCCAGCCAGTGGAGAACCTATGGCTACGCCGTCTACCTGTTTATAACAACGGTTGCTAACAAAACAAGTTTTACAAAATAGTGGCAATTGAGGAACCAGGCAGAAAGTGTAATCTTGTTAGGAATATCAAAGGATTTATTCAAAATTATATGCTGGGCGTTGATATTCCTAACAAAACAAGTTTTGGCTGCTAGACCAAAATGTTTACGTAATTTTACTGTAGGTATGAATTAAGTAAAGTGTATTTTTCACCAACAAATATATTTGCCGATATTTTGCAGCGACTAAGTCAATGACATTTGCGGAAAAGTCACCAAATTCCAGGTGTGGTAGGTTGAATCGTTTTAGAGATATTTATGGTCGAAGAACACCAGGGTTCTTCCCTTCTCTCCTGTCTTAATAATGCTAAGTGATGCGTGGGAGCCTCGATGGACAGGGCTTACGTAAACAGTTTCGAAGTTGGTAAATATCATTTTACTTCGATATAAACTAAACAAAAATTTGAGTTTAAGAAAATCAAATGTAAAATTTTTATGCCAAACAGAATACTGTAAAACGTGGGACAAGGAGCTGTTTATATGGAAATGAGCCGAACTAGTTAACACCCCAGCCAAACACCACACGTGGGAATCACACTTGTAGCATAGAGTGCGGATCGGGAACACCATTGTGTCTTATGACTCGACAACTATTAACATATTTCCTCAACAACAAGATAACTACAGAAAAGGTAAGGCTGGTAATCTGTGCATAACTCGATTAATATCGTGCTAAAATAATCTGAATTAATCCATTCTTAAAATGTCTGCGAGACCAAAAAATAGTACTACTTATTTAGACTGTATTTGGTAATACTTTTAAATTGAAGGAGAATAGCATTCTCACTTACTCAATATCTCATTTTATTCCAAAGATATCCAGATTTTGAAACATGCAAAGTTTCCAAGATGTCATCCATACTCACACAAACTGGATAAATATTCCATGATGGAGAATGCATATTCAACAATTACTGTACATATTACAGTGTGCCATTCTTATCAGCATGTCTGGAAAATTTCAATAATTTCTGACAGATAATTCTGGGGATATTTGTCTATTTGGGGATTTATGTGAGTGGATGATGTCATGAGACACCTAATTTGCATATTTTGAAAAAACCTGTATATAATGTGAAACAAGATGAGATATTGACTAAACAAGAATGCTATTGTTCCTCACTTCGTAAGTACTTTTAAATAAAATCAAAATTTGAATAGCCAATTTTTGCCTCTTAGTGCAGCTCCTTCAATTTTCTGATCCCAATTTGAAAAACTGTGATGTACATTTGGGTTTTACTCAGTCTTCTCACACAAAAATAATTAATATTTTTCGGCCCTTCTGTTTCATCTGTTTCAGACCATGTGAGGTTCTCAGAAGTAATACCATAAAAGTAGGAGAATTAGCTATCAAACTTCTCGCTCGATGAGGGTCTTTTAGTAAAAGTCACAAGGGCCAAAAGCACAAGGGAATTTCGCTAAATGACCCGAAGTGAGTGGTGGTTTAATAGCACTCCGTCGAGATGACGTCAGTATTCATGTTTGTCCGCATTTACTCATAGTTGCTGCGGACCTAACAATAGAAAATAGCTCATTCCCAATAATTTGAAACTCCATTTCGGTTTGTTTGTGCGAATTCTGAGCTATAATTAGTAGCTCGACGGTACGCTATTTCTCGTTCGCCTATTTTCATGGTAATCCTTTGCAATGTCATCTATGGTGACATTTTTTCTTATTACGCGTTTGATTACGATAAATATTCCTCACGAAAATTCACTTGAACTAATACTATATCAAAGCAGGTCGTATTAGAACTAATACTATTTGGTGTGACGTCAGTTCCGTTAGTATGAGTGGGAACGGATTTGACCGAGGTATATTGGTTGCGAATAAGACTTTTAAGATCAAAAGAAATATGGGTAAGCATGGTATTGCTCTGGAGAATTGCCACATATTAAACTGAGTGACAATCAGATACGTATGAAAGCTTTAAGATTAAAGTGATAAAAACAACCTAAACATCACATGGTGTGACGTGGGCGATAGGTGAGTTATTAGCCAACTCACCTATCGCCCACCTTAGACCATGTGATCAGGCAAAAGCAAATAAAAAGGTTCAAAAACTTACGCATGCATCTGGCATGTGGCAGCAGTGTATTTGGCTAGCTCGATAAGCCGTGATGCCATCTCTGTCTCGAAACTTGTTTCCAGAGTATTTTGAATCCACTGGTCGACTGCATTCTATAATCTGTAAGGGCCGATTCAATTAATTCACCAAAAGTGTATACATATGCCATGTTTACAAAATGAGTGGCGGTTCTTTATCTGAGTATACTGACACGAGGCGAGGCTGAGTATCTTTATGTCCCGATGCAGAACGGACACGAATTGTATAAACTACTTACAAAACGTCCATTATTAATACAATATAGATTAGTATTTAGTCGGAAGAAAAGTTAAAGCAAGTTATTGGTACTTCTAAAAGTTCAAATTGAGTCAATGCAAGAGATGATGCAAAATTAGTTGATGCAGACACTAGTCTGTAAATGTGATACATGTAGAACTGATGTTTAACCCCCTCCTGCACAGTGTTGTTGTACAGCAACAAGTTATAACAATAGAACAATTGGAAGAACAAAGCATAAAATAAAGAGAACAAACAACAAAAGGAAGAAATCATGCAGGAAAGGGTTAATCAGCTTTGGATCGTGTACGGTACTCAGAAACTGATGAAACCTTATGGACCGGTCATAAAGTATCTACTACCCTGAGGGAGGAGGGTAAATCCAAATTTTCAAAAAAAAGAACTACGGACCCTCACGTAATATGACAAAACGTTTCATACCCTCATCAGATGTTAGAAAAAAGTCTCATACCCCCTTCAGGAGTTGAAGGTTTTTTTAAAGAAATTTATATGGCTTAAACCTGGAGTTTCCAGAGTGGCGTGGGTTTTCAAAAAACATTTCCTGTGTGGGAAGAGCACGTATTTGTGAAACCACACTTCAATAATTTGTTTCGTACCTCCTAAAAACATTGGGTTTTTTTTTTTTTACCCTGTCCATGGAGTGCAAAATGTTTCGTACCCCCTCGAAATACCCTCCGGGGTAGCAGATACTTTATGACCGGTCCCTTACTTTCATTTGAATTTTCCTCATGAATTATCAATAAGTCTAATAAATTTGGCAATGGTTAGTGAATGATTACGACTGCTCCCTGGGATATAGAGTCCAAAGAATTGCCATTTCCCCGTATTCATTTACCGAATACAAATAACGGAATGCAGTTCGGAATCTCGTTTGTGATGTTAATCCGTTTAAATAAATATTCGTCCTCTTTGGGAATTAAAAGTTTGCATGAGAAAAGAATTGCCGCAAAGTATTCTGGTAGTTGTATTCAGCTGACGTAATAAGGATAACCGGACAGCAGTGGTCTTCTATCTAATTCGAGCGACTCCCATAGATACACATGACCATTGTCTTACCCAAATTCAACAGTTCACCAATCTTTTAACTTCATAACATATAGTCCGTGATTCGGGATTTTGGGAATGTTATGAAAAAAAAGTCCCCTTAAATGTAAAGGAAAACTGTGAGATTTCAGAATTGGATTGTTTAGACTGTCAAATTCATTTCCTTTCAGAAACTACAACCTGTTAGGTCACCTGTTCAGAACTTCTCTCATGACCTAGCCTGTTTCAATACCCAAAAAGAGCGCAAGGTATTAGGAGGCTGAGACCACCTATTCTACTTATAATGCTCAATAGAACCTAAAAGCTACCAAATTGACAGGGTTTATCATGTATAAAAATAAAGTGGACATATTGAGGGTTAGAAAAGGAGATAACTTTTGTCCACCTGACGGTTCTATATTGCAAATTTTTGGGTCTTGGTCTCGTACACTATGTTTGTTTGTCATTGATTTTTCCATCTGATTGGTCATCTTTGTGTTAGACAACTTTTTAACAATAATTCCAATAAAAACTGATGCCGCCTAGTCTTCATATCAAACTGAGGTTCTTCGCTTGAAACGTCACTCAGCTTCACTATCTCAAATTTTCGGCACTTTCCTGCATGACCACTTCGGCTTTGTAAACGACACGTTGTCCAACACTGCCTACGTAGCACACTACTTTTATATCTTTGTCTAAAACAGATATCGACCTTCGGGTCAGATATCGACCAAAACTTGGCAGAAGTTTCTTCCAATTTTGTCCACGATTTCTCTACTTCCGACAGCATCCATTATATGGTTATCACTTTCTCACAGAAACCTCTACCGACGAGAGCTATACTTTACTTCACCATGTCCTTACTATGGTTAACAAGATGCCCATAAAGAGCAAAATTCGATGCATGGCTTAGCATTAGGAACCGCTCAAAGTTGCTTCGAATAGGCCCTTTGCAGCTTGCCAAAAATAACTCACAACAAAGAAAAACTGGAGAGCACAGAGAACAGTAGGACTTTGGAAGCAAAGAAAAGGACAATGCACAAGGTTTTCATGGCTGTCAAATTATTGTTATGCAAAGTATATCTGGCTGAGCTGCAAAGGGCCTACCAAGTTACTCAGCAGCGAGAAGATTTTCGTTAAACGCGACAATTTGCAAACTTTCCTGGCTCACATCAAAATAACTCTTAAATTCTGCGATCAAAACTAGCAAATGATAAGATTCCTTGGCTAAGTCCCTCATAATCCTCTTGGACGCCGTGCCCTGAGCTTTCTTTTACTTAGATGTCGCATTCGAGAATGGCTCAAAAGTTAATAACAGTTATGATTGGAATCAACCTGCATGAATTGTACAGGTATAAATTTACCCTCATGGCTCACAACTAACGTTTCTAAGACTTTCATTCTGGTAAGTATTTTTGGCCCTCTTGAGCTGGAAGTGA
>JBAHVQ010170350.1:0-18804 GCA_036872915.1 Nanipora kamurai
TATATTTTAGTTTAGCAAGCATCACCAACATCTTAGTATAGATGGCTTTTAATTTCACTGAAAGTATCGCAAAAAAACTATTTTGGTAGTGGACCCTCTTAAGCCTTCGAGTCTCTAATACTTGTAAAAATATCTCAACCTAAAGTAATTAAATTGAATGTTACCTACTCATCGATGTAAAATTAAAAAGAACGTAAGATATAACAAAGGTGAGGAAAGACTAAAATGGTTCATATCTATGCCTTGTTTTTGAAAACAGTTTTATGTTTCAAAAACATAAAACGCCGACAGACTGGGCTGAAATACCAGTCAGTGGTCGTTCTCGTGAGCAAGAGCTCAAATTCGTCTCCTGACGCCATGTTCAAATGGCCATACTTTTTTGCCATGAGCAAGCAGTCTAGTTATGTAGAGGTCAGTTACCTATAAATCCGTCATCTTGAAAAGAAAAAGTGGGAACACATTTTGAGGGGGCACCCGCAGTCAAGGTGTATATAGGTCAGTGGGGGTCCCGCGCATCCGCCCCTGCAACTAGCTATACCAGTTCCGCAGAATCTTCCAGGACTTTCCTCTCATACCAGTAGAGCTTGTGAACCAATTCATCCAGCCAGACGGGATCACATGCTTTCGAAGAATCCATGAAGCAGCAGTACCCTTTGCTGCCCTCTCCACACTGTGAAGAATACTCTTCTGAAGACAAAAGCTTGAAAAAGTTCAAGTTTTCCCGTTACATTTAACAAAGTAATTCCTCGATAGCTCTCTTTCCTAAGAGTATTGAACTTCCCACCCTTTAAAATTGAGACAATAGGGCCGTTTATACGACAGAAACTAAGCCATGGCTAATATAAGCCTTGGCTAAAACATGTATAAACGGCCCTGGTAAGGCCAGTTGACCATGTTTTGGCAAAATGTTTTAGTTCCCTCACAGCGTTAAATATTTTAGTTAACATGCTGTGGAGAGAAGGGTCACCATATTTCAGACGTTGATAGGTAAGTCCATTGATGCCTGCGCTTTACCATTGGGAAGGCCAACACACACGACCCATCTCGCTGTGCAACGAAGTCAAGGCATGCTGCCCCTTTGCACTGTCCTAGTTTTCACAAAAAAATGGTTTTACTGATATTATAACTCTATCCGCAACCCTTGTGCGATCGCCTTCCTTTTCTTGCATGCCCGATACACGACGTAATTTTTGCAATCTTATTTAATATTGTCATATCGTTTAGGATTTTACTCCGACATTCAGGTTTATTACATAACTCTTTGATACTGAACCAGTCTTAAATGGTATAGTATTTCCAAACTGTTTTGTCATGGACATTCACTTAACGTTGTGTTCCTCGCCGATCATTACAAAGTGAAAGCATGGTATTTAGGTTGATTAGTGATTAAGGTGATCTAATCACAAATTCTTGCACAGCACTTTACATTGTACAAGTCATCAGAAAATAAGAGTTTGATAACGACTATTCAATTGCGATGTTTGCTCGAACTCGCAATTGGGTCTAGCTGGAGCCAATTTGGAAAAAAAGCGGGAAATTATGCTTGTAATTTCTTCTATACAAGTTCGGTAACCCCAACCTTTTTGGTTGTTTTAGTAGGAGTATACAAACTCCAAACCTAAGAAGTTTTAACAAATTTTCACTTCGGAAACAATTACTGAGGAATTACCTTAAATGACCCTCAAGAATCCGGATGTTTAGTAAAAGTTCTTCGGGATTTTACTTATCCTGCCTCGGTTTTCGAGTACAATTAATCACTAATCAACCTCATGCCATGCTATTACTTATAAATATAAATGCATATAAATACATATATATATAAATCTTGACACACCCACACACCCCTGTGAAGCTCGTATAGCTTGAACGTCCTCTCCGGCTTCTCGTTGCCGTTGAGCTCCACACGCGATGTTAAATGCTTTATCACATTCGTTATCATTGATTAACCCTTACATATTGGGGATGGATCGATACAGATAGATAGATAGATAGATAGATAGATAGACAGACAGACAGACAGACGGACGGACGGACGGACGGACAGACAGACAGATAGACAGACAGATAGGCAGACAGACAGACAGACCGACCGACAGAAAGACGGATAGGTAGGTGGGTAGGTAGATCAATCGACAGATTGATTTATCTATATAGTGAACGGACACAGATTGCACATCCAAGTTAAGATCGAAATAATAAGTTTCTTAATTAAAAATTATTGGCTATGGCTCATTTGATCTCAAGTAATTTTATTTTTCGTGCTTTCGCTAATTTCATAAATTTGGTTTAGTATTCAGGAATACATTGATTTAAGGTCTGCAGCGTAGAAGGAAGCGATATTTCTCCTTTTCAACTTCATTGCAGCAGTAACAAGGTCAGTTTCCGGTGTCCAGGTCTCTTTACACAAGCTTATTTTCTTAGGAATTTCGAATTTTTCGAGTTTTTCTAAAGAAAAAAAACAGAATGATACTCAACAAGATGATGTGACAAACATGGTATGTCTGCAGGATGAACAGAAATTAGGTTTGTAGCTGAAGAGAAAATTGGTTTAACTTGTAAAATGAACTAACGCAGTGCTTATTAAACTAGTTTATTTTACGAGTCAAGATTGATTTCTAACTTAATTTTATTGCAAGTAGAGAAATAAGTTGATTGCTTTGAAAATGTTTGCTGCAACAACTACAAACGGTCTTACATTGAATCGATTAGATATTTTCGCATGTGGTTTTACGAAAATTTTGCTACGTTTCCGCTAATTGGTGCTTGGATTAAAGAACCTATCAGATTCGCTTCCTGTAAGGATTCCCTCAGAGCCTTTTTCGCCCGCCAGTCAGAAAAAGGCTCTGGGAACGAGAATGGGAGGTTCCCTTTAGTGACTGAACAACGTGGGGATATTTCGTTTTCTACTCCTGGGAGAATACTTTGGTTGTCGACCCCCCTGGGTGGCTGGATCTTCGTGGGTGACCTTCTTCCTTGGAAATCTTGGTAAAGCTTTGGTGTTTAGAGTACCCCTGCGGGGATTATACACCAAAAATTGAATAAAACAAGACTTCTTAATCGGACAGACGGACAAAGTGACTCCTATATACCCTCCAAACTAGTTGCAAAGGAAGCAGCATTCATTGTGATAATAGTACAGAACCTTGCACGACTATATCGGGTACATGGAAATCCAGGCTTTCCCTTCCTGGTGAATGTAGACCGGCAACTTAAGGGTCTTTTTATAGGAGACAGGTTAAGTTGAGTCACAAAAATTTTTGCTCGAGCGCAGAAGATGATTTCAATTAAATTTATCCTTTTCTTACATCCAGGCTAAGGGACTGGTCATCATTGATGGCCGAGGTTGGCTCTGAAGAGAAAATGATTGGGTAATTGAAAATTCTAATATATAAAAGAAATGAAATACTCCTTCTCGTGTATGATATTTTACTTAAAGTACAGTAAGGTACACTAGAGTAGAGTATAGTGCGGTAGAGTACGGAACCCCATGAAGCCTGCCTGGCCTAAAAGCAACATTGAGTGCAGGATTTTGATGGAAACAAGTAAATGACTAGACTTACATGGGATCACACGCAATTCACTTAAAAGATTTACAATGAATGAAATTTTAAAAATTTTAAAAAACGGAAATTAGTGAGTGATTTGACGACCCATTTTGAGTTTTCCATCCGTTTGTTGCCCAAGTCTGAAGAACAAGTTGAAGTGTCCGCAATTGTCACTATAATTCTTCAATTCTTGGAATAAAAATGAAAACAAGACATCTTGAACTCTGTCAAGCTCGGACGTCTCGTCTGAACGAATCCAATCTTCTAGTATTAATCGGAGTAAAAGAAAGGCACTCCAGTGCTTCCTCGGTTTAAAGAGTTAAACTGTCTTAACGAGGGGATAAGAAAAGTTTTTTTGATATATTGATCGAACGACCGATGAAGTCTACTTCACTTCAATGACCTCGGTTGGTTAACAAACGAGAAATTTACTCTTCCGGTTACGTATCGTAGAAGAAGGTGGAAAAGTTGGGTTCTGAAATGACCTTACAAACAAGACTTATCATTTGCTTAATCTAATAACTTAAAGTGCATATAAACCCCTTAGGGTTTTCAGTTCTTTGTAAAGAGAACAAGAAACTGGCTAAAAGTTTTACAGAGATATCCTGGCTTAAACATCCCCATTTTGAACTCCCCGCCCGAAATGTTCTGAATGCTATGGGCTTGGGGAAACAGGCAAGTCAAAATCAGACACCGGCCACTGACTTTGTTACCAAAACTGCGTACCATTAGTTTGAGAGTTTGGTAATAATGCCAGACAAGCGGTTGTTACGTTTTTGATAGCCTTGTGGTCAAAACTCAGTTGTTTTTTGTTGTGAGAAATCCATTGGTTCCTGAGTCCCAGGTCTCCTCGCTGGGCGACTTTTTGATGTACTGTAAATATGCGTATTTAAAGCGATATATCTCCGATACGAAATCAAAAATTGTAAAGAAAAACTTTTCAGCTCTTTTTGCTGCTTCTGTAAAAAAAAAAAGAAACTTAAAAACGCTGAGGGTTTATATGCACTTTAAACCTTGGTCTTTGCCACATTAACCACTTCATAACTAGTGATTCGCGATTCAATTGAATGGGGGTGACTTTGATGTGCCAGCCTCCTGAATCGCGATGATGGTGGTCTATTACTGGATGCCTATTTGCATCTTAGTTATTATTTGAGTTGCTTTTCTTTGCTATTCGTAGGGATGTATCATCAATAACTCCCCAGAAAACCGAGAATTGGATTTTTAATGTTAATTTATGTTACATAATGTTACACGTACCATGCTTTGCTGTCGCTTGTATTGATTGTAGGACACTATTGGTAACAGCTGAATTCTTGCACAGCAGTTCTAAATCATCCGGGTTCAAACGCAGTGACTTGGCTAAGGCAGACAGTTCTTTAGCACGGGGAACAATCAGTGCGATAGAATACGGCTTGCCACTCTCTGCGTAAACACACGCACTTTCCACGATTGGACAACGTAACAAAGCAGATTCGACCTTCCCTAAAGATACGTACTCGCCATGCTCCAGTTTTACCAGATCTTTCTTCCGGTCTACGTTAAACACACACAAAAAAACCAGTTATGCTTTGATGTAATTTTATTTATAGGAAACTGCTTTATAAGGACTTCTACTTCTGAGAAATCATGTGAAAAATGACTAAGCACTGAATCATTACCGACGACTCGCTTCCTCATCCCAACCCAGTCATTTAGCGCCTAGTGGTCTCTGTTGGTTCTAATGTCTTTGACGTTTCGATGCTGGCTAGCTATTATCATCATCTGGCTACATCGTACAAATTTTTCGTTTAAAAATTTGTCTGCAATCTGAGGGTACACAAAAGATGTCCTTGGTGGCTTCACATTTAACCAAAATGCTTTGCTAACTTAAATTAGCTCCACTAACAGTTGCAGAATGTTGAACACGTTACTATGGATTAACCCATTCGCAGGGGTACAGACAATTTTGCCTCTGTCATTTTACTCTGCCTAACGCCAGAAGATTTTAACTTGTCAAGGGAGACCTTGTGGAAACACTACTGCGAAAGGGTTAAATATACGAGAGATTCATCAAAACTCTTTTTCGCACCTCAGCATCCTATAACTACGTACGTAGTTATTCATTTACACACGCAAAACGAAGCTTACGTATCCGGTTTTCCTACGAAAAACGTTAGTAAATGAGGTAAATCCGAAGCTATAGGCATGTTTGAAATGAAAGGATGGTCTGTGCTATCAAATATCACAATTTATAACTACTCTAAACACTTGTATCTGTTATAATAGTCCATAACTAGACAGTTGTTTGTGTGGTTCAACTTTTAATTAGTATCTAAAACACGAAAAGCAGTGTTATATCAACTTTAGAAATTTCTGGATACAGCACGAGAATTTTCAGACGTTATGAACACGTGCTGAGTGTTGTAAACCGCTTCGAAAACGATCGTCATTCCAATCATAATGAAACTGAAGTAACTGGACGTCCTTTGGGAATTGCATTACTGGCGTTATTGGTTGATCTACTTGTGTTTTCAAGGGCGGGGTTAAGTAAGTTTGCTGCTAATACGCCTTTGAACCTTGTCCCTAGCCACGGGGTAGAAACGTATCTCAGTAAGAATTAATTGGCCAGCTAAATTCTACTCGCATAAAAATGACCAGTAAGAACAAAATTCTGGATGATTAATAATCACTGAGATACCTTTCCACCACATTGCTAGGGACAAGGTTTAAAAGCGTAATAGGACAGCAATTTTTAATACTATGACAAGTTTGTCTTTACTCGTTGTTTAAAAGGTTTGTCTCAATGACTTTTAGCATGTATAACAGCCCATGTACCTGATTAAATAACTGCAGCCAATTGGAAAATGTACGCATTGGACATAAACGAGTTTTTGAAGCCTTTTTATACCGTTTCAGTATTTTTTGACAGCTGACATTCAATAGAATTTAATTCGAAAGTAGAAAATCCACTGATCTTCTCCCCCAAAATCCAGCCGGCATCAATGATACTGAAGTTATAATATTACATATATGCTGGTGTTCAGCATAAAAAGTTTTTCGTGATTGACAAAACAAGACATCTTACAAAGGTCCTATCGTCCTGTCTTTCTGGTTACATTGGTATTCCTAGCTACCGAGACACATTTATGTTTGATATTGCTTTTTGAATTTACACACTATCATTGGCATTTTTGCTTCATGAATTTCGTTAGATAACTTTTGTTGTTATTTGAAGACAGCCCACCCAGCTTAGCCAACTTCACATTTAATAAACCCTTTAGACATTGTCCACAGCAGTTTTGACTGCAAGAAAGACAACCTCTTTAAATGCCAAGTGTTTCTTGCATGTTCGTTTCATAAATCCTGTTAGCTGTTCTTACCTATTATCTTTACGCTTCCATCAGCTTCGATTTCGCCGATGTCACCAGTGCAAAACCAACGTTGACCATATCTATCCACGTGGTAGCTCTCTTTCGTCTTCGCAGGCATCTTATAGTATCCCATAGTGATGTTACTCCCTCCTAGAACCACCTCACCCCTTGGATTTGGCTTATCGCTGGTTGTATACCCTCCTAGTTAAGTAAAAGAATGTTTGTTCTGTTAGAAATGTACAAAAAATGTGAACTGTGTACGACTTATCGGTTTGTATCGGTTCTGAAAAACAACCAAGGTAATTGGTAGATAGTAAATGCCGAACACGAACTCAGTTAATGTGGGAGCTTGGTAAATCTCAGACGACCAGTGGACGTTCGTCAAGCTCGTTCTCTTTTCGAGCTTGACGAACGTCCACTAGTCGTCTGTAATTGCAATCGCAAACCCTCGCCCTTGAATAACTTTCTGACGGAAGCAGAGGTGCATTTAAAAGCTCCTTATACTTGTCATTACCGACAACCAGCAACAATTCCGGATTAGATTTTTTGGACAACCATGTTCACAATAGTCATAAAAACCGTCAACCATCGGCGACCACTCGGCGTTCGTGAAATAGAAATGATTACGGTTCCCACGACTCTTAAACCTGGATCAAACGAGAATGCAAGTTTCCGGAAGTTAACTTGGGACGACTTGCACTAGCTGACTTGCCAGATAACCAGTCAAACGAGTCGCAAGTCGGCACAGATTCTGTTTTTTGGTCAAGATAAGACTAGGATATAAGTATAGCAAAATGAAATAATACATATCTTCTATAGCAGCTCGAACGTACCGAAAATTCTTTCTTCGCTTTGGATTTTTTTATCGATGTTGTAACAGTACATGGAAAAGTTTTCTCAAAGATTGGGTCTTGCTTTGTATTCCTCTTTAACTTTTGTATTTCTGAGTTTGATCGTTACTTCTTTATCACTCGGAGTTGCTACTTTCACTTCTTTAAAAATTTATTTCGACTAAGTCTGAGGTGATGTTGAACTACAATACCAAACCTTCCGCGCTTGTGAGCACGAAGGAATCGCATCTAATCATGTTTTATGTTCAAACGAACAGATCGTTGACAGTCTGGGATGGTACAAAGGGCTATGTTCACACTTGTCGCAAGAATACTTGACGATTGCGATCGATAAAAATCCCAATCCTTCCAATTTTTACAGCCAAGTGTGAACCAGGCTGAAAGGCGAAGACACTTTATATTTTTCTGGGGGGTCATGTCATCTCAAACTTTAGGAAACACTGAGTAATGAGCTAATCGCAGTCAAATAAGGTAGTTTTACCAAACACAACGGTAGAAATCAAGGGAGACGCGTCCTCATAATAGAATGAATTCAAGGAATTGATTAATTTTCAGTCCATAGAATATTTTCAACGTCCTCGTAGTTCCAAACACGACCTAGCTGACAGCATTTTTACGGACACCGCGAAATGAACTAGTAAACCACTGACAAAATGACATTGTTCCTTGCAGTGGCGCCGGAAAGGGGGGAAGAGAGATCGGCCGCACCCAGTTTTTCCAGAATCGATTTTGAGTTAGCGCGAAATTTGATGAGAAAAACGAAGGGGTGGGAGGTGTGATTATTAAAGTTTGCAAAATGAAAAAGTTTATTTGAGGAAACAATTCGTAGGTTCCCATCAAAGACGTATGGGTACAATAAATACTCTGATCAGCGAGAGCATGCCAAGTACTAGTCTAGTCTGCGAAACATACGATAACTTTTTTTCGTAACAAATCGTCTTAGTTTGCTCCAGAAAATGAAGGAAATGGCATTCTAGAAATTATGAGATTTCAAAATTTTTCGGGGAAGCATGCACCCTGGATTTTGTTTCCACCAGATTGGTAACCCTGCCGGCGCCATCGGTTCGTTGCAAGAGCAATTAATTGTTGCAAACAATTGCTGAAAGCCCTTCATCACGAATTAAAGCCAAAACAAACGATACTTTAGCAAGGTCGTGACCAACCTGTACCAAGGGTCTTTTCTCCGCTCCCGGTGCGCAACAGGTGGGCATTTTGTCGCGCTGAGCCAGAAATAGCGGGTAAATTACCTTCTAACTAAAGTTTTGTGTATGAAGATGAAAATCCTAATTTTGTAGCTCGTTTTGCGACCTTCAAGCCATTCAATGGCTACCAAGCGAGGAATAATCTTACAATTTAGCACGTATACTTTATTAAAAGCTACACTACGTCGTCATCTGAACAAGAGCGGCGTTGATATTTGCTGGAAAAACATGAAAGAGTCGACGAACAAAATTTTTGAAGTCACACAGAACCAATTGGATGCAAGATATGAGCCAAATGTAAGTTAAATTGTAAAATAAATCATTTTCTATCTTTAAAAAGGTTTGAAATATCTTTCAGACGTCTAAACTTAATAAAATACAGAGTTACTATTACCACCCAATATGGCAAAATGGCTACTTTTCCCAATTTCAAAAAAATTTTACTGTCCCCTCCCTTTGAAATTTACCTTAAAACGATGTTTTGTCCTTCGTTTACACAGTAAAGTAAAAATTATCCACGGGAAATATGCGCCACATGTAGTAATTCCGGCCATTAGCTATGTGGTGTAAGAGACTAGTTGAAATATGCTGTCTTAAAATTCCCAAAATGGAAGTGTTTGTTTTTAAAGAAGCATAATCTCTTAAGATTTATGAGGTCTCAAATTCAGCTCATATTTATGTCATAAAAAATTATGACGTGGGCACATAAAAGAAAAAAACTTTTTACTGTTTCCTCCCAAAAAATCATGACTTGAAATAATCTTCTGTTGTAAAGTTAAAACATGAAGCCTGTGACCAGACCAGGAAAAATGGGCATCACATATTGTTTTTGGTCCTGGAAAGTGATAGCCACGACGTCTTATGGATAGCTGACCATGGAAAAACCTCCAACTATTTCATTGTCTTCAAGAATATGATTGCTTTGTAGGTTTGAGTGTTTGCAAAGTTCAGCTGGTACATGTACCACGTATATTTTGTGCTCTTCTAGTTTTTCTAATGTTTACCTGTACTTCTTTGTTGTTTATGCCGAATTTTTCAATTAGTTTTTTGTTATTTCTATTTCTTTTGTAGAAAATTTATGTATCAAGCTTACAAAACATAAAATACCAGCTGAAAATAAATGTGGTGAATTATTGCAACCACTGGAAACTTCAACTGGTCTCATATTGTCTCTGAAGATTGTGTAAGAATTGGTGGAGGCAAATGACATCTTTCTTTAGGCATTGAAAAATCGTTGGATGCTCACATTTCTCAAGCAACATCAATGTTTTTGTGTTGAAGTGATATGAAGTGATATGTAGTTTGAATTTATAATTTCTCTCATAGCAAATCTATTGGCAAAATTATATGTATTGATGAAAATAATGGTTTCAGTGTTTCCACAATCTGGGTGAAAACCCATCAAAATTTGGTAAGAATCTTGCGACCAAATTGATTTTAAATCAGCGTTGAAAGTTTTTAAAGAAATTATTCTTGCAACGTTTCAGAAACTTGAGGAAAATTCACACTTTTATCGATGGGAAAAATTGAAAATTATATTCGTGTGATTTATTTATAACAATATCAAAATTTACACGACATAAACCATTTGTTGTAAAAATATTAGTTTCGAAGAAGGGTAATATATAACGTACTGCTGTTGTTCTTTTTTAAATAAAAATCTTGCCCATAGAAGAAACCCAGCTATATCAAAATAGTTCAAAATAACTACTTGTGCCCATTATCATGAAGATATTTGCTCGACCCGCGCCGCCCGTTGAATGTTGCCCACAAAATGCCCACTTGTTCCGCTGGGCTCTATTCGCAGCGGGAGCGGAGATAAGACGCCGGGTACGATGTTGGGTTGTGACTTGACATCACATTATCGCTGAGAACGTGACAAAGAGTTTCTACAATTTAATAGGCAGTTGTAATAAACACGACGGTAAAAGCCTACGGTGACGTGTCCTCAAAACAGAATGAATACAAAGAAGTGATCAACTTTCAGCCCACAAAGTATTCTCGATGTCCTCGTTGTTCCAAATACGACCTTACCGATGACATTTTTACGTTCCCGCGAGAACGGTAACACACAGAACTTATAAAAATTACCGGTTGTTTTAATGCCAAACGTTTTAGCAGAATTACTAAAAGCGTGTAAGGAGAGGAAAATGACCTCCACAGTTACTTACATTATAAATAACGTCGTGGCTTTGTTCAACTCAAAAATGTAAACTACTTTCCGGGGCTATTTCCGTGATCGCCACTTGAACAACGGAATTTGTTGGAATGAAATATGTAACTATGTAACTCTCACCTTCCTCCCAGCTAACAAGTTTAATCTCCGTACAACCAATCGGAGCCCCAACGCGACCGCACGTTTTATCCCACACTATTGCAAAGATAAAGTGAATTAATTCATTAAATTACGCAATGGTTACAACCAATAACGACCAGCATACGTAGATACAACAAGGATACGATCCTATAGAATAATTTTACATCATACATTAATTTATGCTATATTAACTTTAACGCCACGTTGAAAAAGGCTATAAAATACGTGTATTACACAACAATAGAAAAACCGCGAAAGCTCAGTGTCGATATATCTATTAAAACACATGCTGTTAAACATCGGTAAAGCTGCAGTAGCTTAATGTTGAAATATAGTAATACAGCTTAGCGTTGATATATATCAATACAATTGCTCTCAAGATATTTACTCAGTAAAAGCCCCTAATGGAAATCGAAGCCGGAAACTTCTGGTCGCCGGTGAGACGCTCCCACTATCTGGATCCCTGTAGCTCAATTGCTGGTGCGATCTCCCAGGAAATCATTGATCAGAGCGATCTTTTCAAAGATCATTTGTATGATTTTACGTCAGGGGCGTCGAAAACGTTTTTGAGTTTATGACTTTCATTAACTTTTATCAAAAACAAACTTACACAATTCCACCACTTACTTAACATTTTAAGACCCGTAGACTAGCAGGACACAAGTGGCAGAAACAAGTGCGCCAGTGCAACCTTCGCTTAGCAGCCGAGTTCAGGTGGCTCAATGGTCAGAGTGTCTCACTGACCATCGGATGATCAGAAAATGTTTCTCAGTTTACAGCATGGGAGCATGTGTATCAATACATAACGTGTAATAATATGTAATTAGATCAATATAAAGTGTATCAATATACAATTGCAGCCACACTAAAAAACTCAAACGAGTAGACCACAAAACAAGATTGCGATGGCCACACTACATAAACACAACACAACACAACACAACACTACCAACAGCTACACCTCACAATTACACTTCAAACAACCACACTTTCAACAACCACACCACACAAAAACATTAGCAATACCATCGCTAGGAACGAACTGCATCACACAACACCGCTGCCAACAATGACACAAACATAACACGACCAGCCAACAAGAATGCGAGCAACTAATCTTCACAACAACTTCGCCACATAAAAACACCTCCAACTAAACCACGTAGTAACTTAATCAATCCCTGTTGTTTCTGTTGATCTTTAACATCTGTGGTAGACAAAATCTGCAATACACAACACCAAAACTGCTTCACATAGTAACACTACCAATTCCCAATACACAACCAAACAATCAATGGTGCAAATATAAGACCGGCACCTCACAAAAATATCATCAAAAATTACCCGGCGCCACAGTCCCACCAAAAACGTAAGAAACATGCAATCAGACTTTGATATAATGAGGAGAACAAAGACAATAAATACCACTTACAGTGACATATTGTTCCACCACCACATGACTCAGTTAAACCATAACCTTGAATCACTGGGCAGCACATGCAAACATTCATAAAGTACTGAGTATCTTCAGACAAGGAGGCTCCACCACTCAACATTGCTCGTATGTTACCGCCGAGAATATGCTTCAGTTTCTTAAATATAAACCTAAAAAAACCGAAACGTTCTGTCTTTGACATATTCCATTGCAGTTTAATTTGCATTTAAAAACACCAATAATAAACAAGGCAATTTATAAACTATCAACTGTCACTAGTGACTAACCGATATGCATCTTTACAACTAGCATTTGAAGTTTTAACGTTGATTAGTGGATGTTCATGAAGCTTATTTACTTATTAAGAGGTTTCCTGAGTATCCGGTTAAGATTGAACCTGCATTAACCTTCAGATGGGCGGTGAATCACTCTAACCATTGAGATACCGACGAGCAGACTGAGAGCTAACAAGTTGGTTCGTTACACACATGTCTGTTTGGAGGCCATGGATGTTAGACACAAATGTTAAACATTTAGGCGCTCGTAGTTATTACCAACAATCAGAGCTCGTTCGTCAAGCCATTTGGTTAGAAAAACGGTTTTTAAACCCCAACAAGAATGGAACTCACAACCGAGACGCTTCAACCACGGAGTCACCGTGACTTAGATGGAAAGCTAACGTGGTTCGACGTATGTACAGCCTACGGTGGGCACGACACAATGTTAATTAACGACATGAATGTTATGTACAAATATAGTGCATGTAAGAGCTTGGTGTTGTAACATGCTATAGGTCAAGATATACCAGTCCTACCTGTTGATCAGAGGTGTATCGTATCCTTGTTTTATCTGTTCCAGTTTGTAGCTGTAGCAGAACTTGAATAGCATTCTCGTTATCCATGGTCCTTCATTTACCTTATCCAAAACGTTTCGTCGAATTCGGTCCATGATTACCTATAAGTGCCCAAACCGTAACGAGCTGAGGAAGAATCAACCAATAAATTAACCAACTTACCAACCAGCCAACTCATCATTCCATCAATCCACCAATCTAACAATTAATCATTCTATCAATCAATCCATCCGCGCCCATCCATCCGTCCATCAATCGATCAATCAATCAATAAATCAATCAATCGACTTGCAACGTCCAGTTCAGATCTGGATCGTCCGAGTAATATTTCGTGAAAAACGGACGAGTGATGATATATTCTTTCATACGAATCGATATTTCTTCATGAATGTCTCGATCAAGGAGTGTTAATTTATTAAAATGTTTGATCGTAGTATCAAAACAACGTCTCGGTACTGTTTTTGTGTTATCTTGAAGAATTAGTGATAAGTTTGAGAGTAACAACTAAAGGGTATCATGGCCACAATGGACATCGGAGTAAAGCTTTTAAAGTGGGATTACTACCAAACAAACATTTCATAAACAAAATTAAAATTGGCTGACTGACCACTGTCTGGTCCCGGCATTAGCCCAAGATTGAATGGTAACGATTATATGGTTAACGGCAATAAGTAAGCAACGCTTAAACGTCATGTTTTACCTACAAGTACACATGTTAACCTCGCGGCAGTCACTTCTAAAAAACTAAGGATTTCTTTTACGCAAATTTTTCATCCAGTTAACAAATATCTTAGTAACTTGTAATACTTATGGGCATTTATGGTATTACGTTTATATTTATCCGTACGTAAAACAAGATTATTCTGAACGGTGTAATATCGTGTTGCAAACGGCACAACTGAAACTACATAAAAAACTGCAATCAAAATAGGTTTTGTATCGGAGAAAGGGATGTCCCTTTATTCCCGCCCCCCCGGCGACGCCACGATTCATATCAAACATGAGGTCAGAGTATGATTTTGGTAACACATTTTTAATTAGATACATTTACTTACAGGTACCGCTGCCATCAGTGTAGGTTTGAGGACGCTAACATCGCCTTTCGTTCCTTTCTTGATTTTTGACGACTAATTAAAAAAGACGGTGGATTAACAAACGAAAAGGTAGACCATGGTAAGGTGACGGTAGACAAGAGAAGGTTAAGGTAAGGTTTCGGAAAGTGGAGTGGAGTGAAATCGAGTAGAAGCTGCGCAGTTTGGGTACTTCACAACAATAAACCTTCCAATGATGTCATCATTTTTTCTCCCTCTTCTACAAAAGGTGCTCTTTTCAAAAGCACGTCTACATAGAACGCAGGGTCAGAGGAGATTGTACCCCTACCTTTGGTTTGGAGGAGGCGTTGTTGGGTCAATCGTCATAGCGACAGACAGCTATCTCTGAGCTAAAGAATTCAAACGCTACTCCTGCATTTGGTGTATAGAATGTTTTATCTCATGTGGAAAGAGTTTGTCCAGTCACTGCCGAAGCTTGTGAATTTTGTCCGGGTTCTACGGTTTCTCCATGGGAAAGTTGACAGCCTGTACGAAAATTCTACGTAATGTCACACGTGTGATTTCACGTAATCACAAATGATCACAAGTGAAAAAATTAAATGTTCCAATTTTAAATGTAGAAATTTTTTCACTTGTAGTTTTTCATTTTAGAAATTTTTCACGTTTATTTTCATATATTAGCTAATTTCACATGGTTTCGACATGTCTTCCAAATGTGCTTTACGCCAGACTTTTTTCTTTCAACCTTTCAGGGAGGAGTAACGAAAAGAAAATCAAAACGAATCTTTGTACCGAATACCCACTTAAAATCAAAGAACGGAACTACAGAAAAGTTAAGCTGGTGGAACCGACGTTTCGAGCGAAGGCCATTCGTCAGAGTGAAACTACCAAACAAACATTTCATAAACAAACTTAAAATTGGCTGACTGACTACTCTGTGCTTACAACCGGCATTAGCCCAAAATTGAATGGTAACGGTTAACGACAACGAGTAAGCAACGCTTAAACATCATGTTGGCTTTCGCTCGAAACGTCAGTTTTTACCAACTTAAATTATCGGAAATTTCCTGACCAGTTTTTTTGCCTGTTACACGTCTTTTTGCCTGATACACGTCGTTCAACACTGTCTACCCAATACTCTACTTTTATATCATCGATCGCAAATACGAACTTTCTGTCACCCATTATGTGTGGAATCAGTCTACGTCAGGGTCACGTTTTGTGGGCATGCATTACAGTTATGTGTCGAAGATTACATTCCGTGCTGGCCGGACTTCAGACCGAATTTGGCAGTTTTGCCAAGGAAAAAACAGTGTTACGTCTTCAATTTGTGATAGGAAGAAATTAAAAACCTCAACACATTAGAACTGTTGAGCGGAAAAAATGCTTTTCCGGGCTTATGCAAATCAAAGGTCGGCAAATCCATAATCAAATAAATAAAAAAGGTCTGGCGTTACATGTGGTTCACATGTGATCACACATGAAACAACTTCACATCATCCAAACTCACATATAAAATTTGGCATCTGGAATTTTTCATAAGGGAGGCAGAGTTTGGATAAACAGTTAGGAAACTAATGAGTAAGTCCGGATTTATCTTTGTCTTTGTACAGCGTTTTGGGGAACGATGAACCGTATTAATCTGTTTCATACATTAATTTAATTTACCTTTTCGGAGTAAAGAAATAACAAGTCACGAAACTGTGCAAAAGAAAATAGCTTAATTGGTCCTTTAAACCCTAATTTTAGCAAATATGTTTAGAATCCTGAGATGAGCGCAAATTTCTTCGAGGTAAAAATATCTAACATCAGGACTCAAAAAAAAAAAAAAAGCAAAAACGACGTACTTTTAGGTTGGGGTTACACTGGACGTAACGTTTTCGGATTCGAGGTCAATGCAAATACATTTTACACCGAATTCAATTGGTGATAGGTAATCGCATGGGGCGGAGTAAAATTAAAGTTTAATTCCACGCCTGTTTCCAAAGTTTCACAGAACTGCCCAAGTCGCGAAGCGATAAGGGTAATTTAGGGTTCGACAATTCACGTACTTACGTACCGGAGGTATGTTGGTATTACGGTCGTGTGCTTGTTTGTGTTCAGCTAAGCATCACGTAGGTACTCCAAATTCTTATCATTTGCGTACTTACATTTTTCTTCTATCATATGACTAGCAAATTTCCCAAAGTAGTCAAAATCGTTGTTAAGTTTAGTTATACGAGTGAAATTGACACCTTCGGGATTTCCCGGGATAAAACTGGGTTTTTAGGAATAGTAAAATATCGAATAGTGATATGCGGGACTTGGCGAGTTTTGGTTAGCGGAAGAATGTCGGGCCGGAGGGAGTCTGAGACGAGTTTCACGGAGCAATACGTATTTCGGTTAAATACTCCATGAGTTGAGACTCAAAATATCTCAGATATCTTTTCCTTTAATACTCCTTGTTTCTCAACTTAAGGAGTACTTAGTATTTAAGGAAAGATATCTAACGTTGAATATTCCTTGGTTATCAATAAATATTAATGCTTTATTTACTGCAGACTCAGAAAGTTAAGCTGACATGATCACCATGCCTTTCAGTTTTACTGTCAAAGTGAAAAAGTTCTAACCGAAATAAGTATCGCTCCGGATAACTATTGAAGTAATATTAAGGTACAGCTGAAAATTTTAAATTATCGAACCCTGTAATTTGTAAACTTTGAAAAAAACAAGTGAAATTAAATATTAATTTTACGAGAAACCATGTGATTATTTATACAGTAACAAAAAGGGCAAGATGAACTTATTGTATGTTTTACCACTTCCCCTGATCGGTAACAGAGGCGTGAAGAGCCCATTCAAGTGTACAATCAAAGGTAAAGCTGGAGAAACAAGTCCATTAAAGCATGGAGACATTAACTACGAACCTAATTCAAAGAAAAAATTGCTATTAAATACCAACGATCTTTAAGAAGAATGGAAAAAGCTAAGTTGGATTTGAACTTCTTATATGAATGTAAGGAGCAACATGTTTATCCCAAGTTTGTCCGATGGAAGAACATTTCCAGAATGAAGAAGAAACACATGCAAGGTCGCTACCATCGCCTACTGTTGAATGATGCCATCAAAGAAAAGAACTCTGATCTAGCTAACCTGAAAATACAAACACTCGAACTTAAACAAGAACTCTCCACGAAAACTACCTGGATGAAATTCAAATTCATTTGCTTTTCAATTAACCGACTTCTTTCACAAAAGAAACGCAAAATTGTTACCCGGTGTCGCAAGAAACTGGATAACCTCATTGAACTTAAAAGAATCGCTGACGGAATCACCGATAACCCGAACGAAACTATCCTTAACCTTACCGGACAAAACCTTTCCACCGATCAAATCCAAGTCCTCAAGTTAGGTCTTCGACATGGCTTAGCAACGAGACCCAACCAACTTGAAATTATGGCCATAGACGAAGATGTGTGGGACCAGATTTCCAGACTTGATAAATTCAAGGACAAGCGACACGTCCAAGACAAGGTCATGAACTCTCTCCGTTCCTTTACTTATAATTATATAGATCTAGATCTTAAGGAGTTTTATTTAGACAAAAAGAAAATTAAGATACTTAACGAACTCACTAACAACTTTTCTATTCTTAAACCGGACAAAGGCAATGGTATTGTCATTATGAAACGTAGCGATTATATTTCTTCCGTCAACTCTATTTTCTCCGATCCTCTTAAATTTAAGAAAATTTCTTCTGATCCTACTTTTACTAGGCTTACTTCCTTACAAAGTTTCTTGTTCACTCTATTCAAACGAGGAGAAATTAGCGAATCTGAGTATAACTTTCTTAGACCTAAATCAGCTCATTTCGGCCGGGCACACGGACTTCCTAAAATCCATAAACAATATTCCTCTTTACCAAAATTTCGACCTATTACTGATACAACCAACACGCCTCACTACAACATCGGTAAATTTCTTTCAAATTTATTAAACCCTTTAACACTAAACGAATTTTCACTTTATGACTCTTTTCAAGCTGTTTCCGACATTAAATCTATTCCGAGCCACTTATATTCAGAAGGCTACCAGTTTGTTTCGTTTGATGTTGTTTCGCTTTTCACCAATGTTCCTCTCACTAGAACTGTTAATATTGTATTAAATCGCATTTTCAACGAAAAACAAATCGACACTAACTTGAGTAAAAGAACTTT
>JBAHVQ010170371.1:0-18802 GCA_036872915.1 Nanipora kamurai
TTTATACAGCCAAAACTAATTTACATTTCTAGACATTATTGGTTAAGCATAAATTTTACAGCTGGTTGAATTCTACAATGTTGTAAATAGTAATACACATAATGGTAATGAAACATCATCATCACAAATACTCGAGGTGTCATGCCAGAGGATTTAGCGAATAGTAGCCATTCAACCCACGGTTGCTTGAGGCTTGCTCCAAAATTACTGAGATCACCATGTTGACATTCCTCGCGAAAAGGCGAAGGCACCTGAATGACTCCATGTCAGACTTCACGAAGTATCTTTACGCAATCTTAAACTTCAGAACGGGCAAAAGATGGTCATGTTGCAAATTTCAAGCGCGTCAATGTTCTTTCATAAACACTGCCAGGAGGAAGCGTTACTGTGTAGGAATTTAAAAAATTTTCCTGTAGGGCTTGGTGATGTAATTTGTATAATCATTTAAGAATTTTCAGCTGGCAGCTGTCTTTAGATAAAGTTTATCTTGGGCAAGGTGTATTGTCGAATTTCTAGCATCAGTTGCAAAATATAGAAAAGTCGTCCTCTCTCTTTCGTAACAATTTACTAAGGTGGCAAATATTAGTGGGATTGAGATTCTGTAAAAAATTAAAATATTTAAATTTAGATGAATTTTGCTATCTCTCTGGTGCACGGATTTTCCAGTAGATGCAACTCAGCTCAGTGGGGATCCATGGGTCGAAGCTCTGTTATCTGAGAATATGTAAAAACCATTTACGGATTTTGATGCATGGAGTATCATTTTCCTTTGTTATTTCAGGACCTCAAATACTTGTCCATTTAAGAATTGAAACCAGGTCCCGTAGGTTAGGTAGAAGTGCCTAAATATTAATGCTTCCATTGCTACTGAGCACTATTGATTAGTTGGTAACAGAACTTAGATTCATTTGGGTCAAATTAATAAGAGTTTTTGAGAAGTGAAATAGATTAAAGGTGGTACTGTACTAAAAAATGTGAGAACAAGGTAATGACCTTTCAAAGGAAAGTCCTTCATCTCAGTGAAATGTGAGGTGACACAAAAAAACTTGGCATTATATGTTGTGACAAGGGTTGAAGATGAATTGACCTTAACTGGTGAGTGGATGGTACACAAAATGGTAAAGAAGATGGATAGCCATTTGGTTGATCAGTAAGCTGACACTGGGTTGGGACATTAACTAATAGTGTGATAAATATCTAAACATGTCAGCAAAAAAAAAGTGCAGAACAGAGAGAGAGAGAAAAATTATCTTAAAGGAAAGGAAGAGATTTGTTCAGCCCAAGTTTTTTATAAGGTTGTCATTCACAGCCACTGTTGCCACCTGAGACAAGTGTGAGTAGACATATTTCAATGCCTGGTACTGAATTGTTGGAACTATTGAAATATCAAGCAAAATGTATGTCAACATTATTGTTCCTAACAGAGCAAAGAAAATGAATGTGAAAACGAAACTACACCTGTAAGCTAAACGAAAGTGCCTCATTTTGTATACATTGCACCACCATTTGACCTTGTGAGTTTTCTAGCACTGGTGGATAGAAAACATAGGCTTGTATCGCAATATTCCCTTGGCTTTTCTTTTATTTTTACTTTTGGGCATTACCTATCCCTTGTTAGCCTTTTCAGCTAACTGATCAATGTTTTAAAATAGCAAATGACTTTTCATAAATATTTACATCTCATTAATTAGTTTCTTATTGAGTTTTCAATCCTATTGGTCATCAGCCAGACTGACCAGGCAGAAAGTGTAGCATTGTAAGAAATATTAAAGAACGGCATAAAACAAGGAGCACAGACATAAGAAATTCTCATCTTCTTCTTTCCACCCTCCCTTCCCATTTATAATTGTTATTTGTAACATCACTTTCTTATTGGTTAATTTATGACACCGTGTAAATATATATCTTGGCTTAGGCAATCATGCAAATATTCTCTCTGAAGATGTTGGGAGGAATACAACAAAACATCAGAATAAAACTTTATTATGCCTTTACTCCTTGTTTTATGCTGGGTTTTAATATTTCTTAAAACACACAGTTTGAGCAGCTAGATTTTCCAAGAAATTTAAAGTCCTACTCAAACTAAAATCAAAGCCACGGCAAGTTTTAGCTTGTGCCTTGCCTGACTGCCAACTTGCATTAACTTGGGTTGGTTGGCATTGAATTTGAGCTTGTTTGAATTTCACATTGCATTTGACAACTCTAAGAGCCATTCTTGAAAAAATTATAAAGAGAAAACACAAGGCAAGGTTCTTGCCTTGTTTTGCTATTGGTGTGCTTTTTACATCCATATCTTTGCTGTAAGAACGTGGAAACTAGCAGAAGTGCTGACCATGTGACTACTTGTACCACCAACTGACTGGTGGCATGACAAGTTGTCACAAGTTAACTTGCGGTGACTAGCATTCTCATTTGATGAGGGCTTAACTGTATCAAACAGCAAATTCCAAATACAAATTAACAAGCCCGTTGGCAATGATTACAGCTCTGTGCCAACAACCTTTCAACAAATTTGTCATCAAGTTGTCAACAACAACTTGGGACAACTAATGGAAACGCATGGCGGCGACGTCTTGTTGGAACAACATGGAACAACCTGCTGGCAGGTACGGAACAACTTGTGCGTTTTTACGTGTGTAACTAAAACGGCTATATTTCACCAAAAAATATTGATTTTGCTTACTAAATTTTCGGCCAGCTTCTGCAACCATTGTTACAGTAAAAATGACAACTAGACCTGCCTTTTTACTCCAGTGAAGGCAACAAAAAGCGGTTGAAAATCAAGTAAATAAAATCAGCATATTCAGGTCAGATAGCCCGTTTCTAGTCATTATCAAGAACACTGACCAAGCAAGCAATACAAAAAATCAACTTACCGGACTCTTCATCTTCAACCTGTGTCGAAAAAGGTGATTGAAATAGTACTTTTCGTGAATTATAAAGTCTAGCATGCCTGAACAGTTGAGCTCTATCTTCCTGTTCGTCTTGGGACTGTGACGCCATTTTGGCTCTATTGGATTGCCTGAAAACTAGCCCAAAGCCACCCTAAAAAGTAGCCCAAAATAGCCCGATCGCTTTTCAGCACAAATAGCTCAATTAATGTAATGGTCGAATTTTATCTGAATAAAATTCCCATAAGTAGTAGTTCCTTACTTGTGGTACATTTAATGTAGCAACAAGTTTACTTAAGTTTTTAAGAGTAGTTTTCGTAAATTGATCTTGAACCTTACGGAATTCCAACAAGCTACTTGTATAATTGTTTTACCCAATTAGATTGTACACAAAGTAAGAAGTCGTCAATGGAATGACTATGACATAATGGATATGATATCCACCCTTTGATTTCTACTTTTTTTCAACCCGTTACAGTATTTTTTCTTGTATTTTGCCCACTTTCCCAAGTATTACCATTACCGACGTGGGGCATAAAAGACTCCAAAACTGCCGACGCATGACATTTCACAAGAACGTTGAACGTGTCATTCCTACGAATCGTATGCTTTTTTACTTTTCTGTTTTTAGAAAATGACGGGAAAAAAGTTGCACTAAAAAACTTAATTACTATTATGGAAAATAAAGTGAGCATTTCTGATATAGTATGGAACAAGGATCTCAGAACTGAAAACGTTTCTCAAATACGTTCATCCAAACACATGATACACGGTGTTTCAAAGTTCGAAAAAACGGCCATTTTATGACTAAAATAGCAAAAAAGGCGGTATATCTCTTCTTTGTAACGTCATATATTTTAGTTGGATGAATTTAACTGAGAAATTTTTTCAGTTCTCAGGTCTTTCAGAAGTGCTTATTACATCCCCATAATAGTAATTAAATTTTTTGGCACAACTTTGAGACGACATTTTCCCGCCAAAATGTCGAAAAACGGAAAAATAGAAAACATACGATTTGTTAGAATAACATGTTCGACGTTGTTGTGTCCAGTGTCAAAACTCAATTAGTTATTTCAACCCCAGCAATTTTGAAGCCTTTTGTGCCCAACGAGACCAGTAAACTACTACCACAGTCCAAACCACTTCAGCCCAACCAACGTGCACCAAAATTATTCTTGCCCAAAAAAACAGCAAAGCGCGACCTTCCAAAATTTCCCACGATTTGGCTCGAAAACCAGCTGGCGGAAAAATCGCCCAACTGCATGGCAACATTGAATTGGTAAGTCAGAATAAAAAAGGATAAAAGTGGAAGTGGCCTTGTTAAAGTAACTTACTTGCATGAAATAGAGTCGAAAAATTACGATTACTAGGTCAACTTTGAATTTTTTTTCAATATTATGGTCCAAGACTACAATCTTCAGATTATTTTTTCAATTTTTTCCCATTATTTTATCCTTTTCTTTATCTCTCCTTCACAGTAGTTTGGGATAATGGCAGTCGATGGGATCAAGGCGGAACTTTTTTAAAATCATGTTAGAAATCTGGTGGCCCAGACCATAAAGATTATAAATAAGACTAGAAGTGGTATTGACCCATTATTAGACGATTATTAGACATAGAATTTAGGTTCTGATTTCTTGGCAACAATCTGGAGGGGTCAACTATTGTTCAGTGAGGTAAACCATGGAGATCATCATTTTCCCCCAGCACTTACCTGTAAATTGAACATATGAGATGTTAAAAATTGAGCTCAATGGACCCAACCCCCGACCTCGTCCCAGGGCCATTTGTCCCAGGAATAAATGGTGAAGAATGGTGGATGCTAAACTTTCTTCGCATCTGAAGAATCGATCTGATTGGTATTGACCGCTGCAGAAACCTCGAGAAGACTCGATTCTGGGTCACCAGCACGAGCTATGATTGGTCGTTACAAATCTTCAGCCAGTTACAACTCGTGTAGATTACCCAGAGCCCAGTCTTTTCGGGGTTTCAATAGTGGTTGATTAAATGTATCGTTGCTTGTCATTGGCTACCGAGAAGAACTCGAAAAGTTATTCCTTGGTCTACAGTCAGAAAACAATTCAATGAACGATGAAAGACTAATCGACCAATTTGAGGTACTTATTGATTGAGAGAAAAATAAAATTTCTGTTTTGACTCTTTTATACATACCCGGTTAGCCTTTGGTCAGGCATGAGCGAATCTAGAAAATTTGAAAGGGGAGGCACGAAACCAGCGCCGAAGGTGCGAGTTCTTGGAAGGATCCAGGGGAATGCTTCCCCCGAAAAATTATTATTTTGAAGGTCTCTCAAATGAAATTTTTCACATTTTGAGCGCACTATTAACTATATTTAAAATGTTGAAAAACAACATTTCAAACGTTTTTTCCCTTGGCGTAATAACTGGCAACTACTTTCCTTAGTTTAAGCCACATTAATATTATTTTTATGTTTTTACATGTTTACCCTTATTATCATGCTTGCATGAATAAATGTTCATATAAGACAAGTCAATTTAACACACACATTAACTCAAGGACATCAGTAGAAATTTTAGTGCAACTCAAAAGGGAGGCCAACAACTCCACGTGCCCCTTTGGATCCGCCACTGCGGTAAGCTCATTGCTTTTTTGGTAGTGAAGAATTGATAATTGAATCTTTTTTCATCTTGTTTCACCAGAAGTGGCAAAAGTTTATTTGAAGTCGTAGTCGGCTATTAATTAGCTTTGTAAGTGTTGGACTTGAACAAAAGTACACCTTGTCTCATTTGTTCTAATTTTCAAACAATACCTCGGCAACATCAACTCCAAGACAACTTAACCAATCCTTACACAAGCTGCGATCAGCGTTGAAAGTCTTAATATCATATTTGTCATTTTTATAGATTCGATGTCGAGATTCACCATGAAACTATTCTGTATTGAAGTCAAAATTCAAAGTTCTACCGTGCCCTGCAGTGCTACTGCTGCCAGAACAGCTGTCTTTTTTTGAGCTGAAAAGCAAGTTTCTTTTAATTTAACTAGTACACAATCACTATACTCAAGCAAATTGTTCGTAATAAGGCTATACAAAAACGTCAAATTAGCACAAAGCTCAAGTGTAAAGTCTAAAAACTCCATGTGGTCATTCAGTGATATAATTTTATTTCAGATCTTATATTTTGGAAATTCCAACCTCAAGGTGATTGGAAACTGCGATTAAACATGGAATTTTTGGCCTTTGCTGATGCATTCCTTTTAATTAATTTAGTTTTCTTAATTCAATTTAATTAAGAGCAAATCGATTGGAACTAATGAAATTATTGGAGGCTTCACCCGCCGCTGATCGTCAGTGTTGCCAGATTGGGATTTCCGCTCAGTTGGACTGATTTTGATCTTGTTTAGCGGGAAAAAATGTTCTTGGAGGGCAGAGAAAAATTGGGTTGATTTCTAATCATTTGGTTGGGTTTTTCCTCTCATGACATCAACTATGCCGTATTACAGCACCCAAAAATATATATACCAACTGGTAGTTCCCGAGAATCAGTACTGCAGGCCACGTTATCCCCAACTTTCAAGTTTCGTCCATTATTTTCCCTTTTTTCCCTCGCATCCCAGACCAATTTGACTACCGTTGTGTAGGTGGCAGGGCACATAAGCAGTATTACCAGCAAACTGAATAGTTTGTCGCTTTGTTTGAGAGCACGTGTTCTATATTCACATTTTAACCTTTTATTGTCAAACAAAAAATATAGGTGTGCACTTTATTAATATTTGCATTGGTTATGCACTACCATAGTTTTCTTTCACTCTGTTCTATCACACATCGAGTTTTTCGAGCAAAAAACGGGGGTCTTGGGCCCGGCAACTCTAGCCCTCACGAAGAGCGCCTGCTTTGCCGGCTAAGGCTCTCATGCATACTTTCATTTGGGCGCACTGACCTATATAATATAACTGGGCTGCGGGGGCCTGAATGACTTTGTATTGTAAAAAGTGTCACCAAAATGATGGCGTCCGCAAAGCAAAAAATTGGGGTCCTTTTTCTCATGGTAGAGACCGCTGACCTTCTAAGTTACCACGTCAGTAATATTAATCCCAATATCGCACATCTGGTTTCATGCTTGTAATCTTCGCATATCGTTAACACGACGAAATAGGTATGGTGTTACATGAATAACTTCCAATTAGTTTTACGCCTATTAAGGCTGTTGGAATCCCATGCGAGTGAACTATCGAAAAAGTAAGTACGATTTAAAATCAGATATAAGCAATCAATCATCAGTGTTTTTATACCGTTTAGAAATCTTTAATCCCTTAGGCTTATGTTTTCTTCACATTATAAATGTTGACGGACGCGAAAGTAAGTCTATAGTATTTACAATGTATAGTTGTCCCAAACGCAAAACAGGGAGAATTATCTGTGTGTTGTACTTTAATAGAATCATTATAATAAGAGAAAAAAGGTTGCAAAGTTGGAATATCTTATCAAAGAAAATTTAATATGTTTAGTAACATTCAAAATGTTTTGCCAATGAGAATTCAAATTTTAATCGTGTTTTCTGTGTTGCATGTCATACAGTATTTTAAACTTTCTGTAGCGCATGTTGCGCAAAGGTCAAGTTATGACCTTGGGAATGCTGAAACCCGCTAATGCATAGTCATGCTTAGTAATGTAACATTAATTAATCCTGAACACGAACTCAGTTCATGTGGGAGCTTAGCAAATCTCGGACGACTAGTGGACGTTCGTCAAACTCGTTCTCTCAGAAAAACGATTTCTGAGCCCTAGACGGGAAGCGAAGCCACAACCTTCTGATGACCGGTGAGATGCTCTAACCATTGAGCTACCACGACTCAGATGGTAAGCTAGGATGCAGGTTCATCATATGTACTGCCTAAGCGGTTAGACGCTCTAACCATTGGTAGCTCAGTGGTTAGAGCGTCTCACCGGTCATCAAAAGGTTGCGGGTTCCATTCCCGTCTAGGGCTCAGAAATCGTTTTTCTGAGAGAACGAGCTTGACGAACATCTGTTAGTCGTCAGAGATTTGCCAAGCTCCCACATGAACTGAGTTCGTGTTCAGGATTAAGTATTTACATTGTTATTATCGTATCGTGATTTCATACGAGCAAACTCAATCTACAGAGTGTAGGTGTTTGCAAGCTTGGATATATCGTGACTTCCGCTGTCCGTGAATTGGATATATCGTGACTTCCGTTGTATGTACAACGATCCTTTTCAAGGAAATTTCAGTTGGCAACAGTGCTCCATCATTTTGGGGACACTTTGTTTTGTTTTTTTTAGGCATGATGCCGCAGTCCAGTTATATTATATAGGTCAGTGTTTGGGCGGAATTGTACCAGACCGGACAATACAAAATTGTGATTGGGCCGCAAACTGTCAACCCTATCTGGCAACATTGCTGATCATCTGCTGATCTTCTGCTGATCATCTGTTGATCTTCTGCTGATCGTATACTAAGGTCAACTGTGCTTACTTGACTTTACTCGTAGTGACTCTAAGCTTCGTCGTTAGTGGTTTCTTAATTTTCATTCTTGAGGTATGGTATTATCTTATCTTAACCGTTATCTCCTTGTTCATGAATAAATGCTATCATTCGATAAGGCTAGCTGGTTAATTTAGCGCAACTCAAGCCTCAAGGAAATGATGCGTCTTCGTTTCAAAGACCACGGAATCACGGATGCCGATGAAGTTTCTTGTTTTTCATTTCTATTTCTCTTTCTGAAGCCTAGCTTTTCGTGATAATATAGGCAAAAAAACCGTAAGATTAAGACAAAAATGAAGTACAATTTCTCCTGTGTTGTGTCGGACTCGAACAAATTTATTAGGTAAAGCTTCGGATACACGAGGCGCCAAGATGCCGAGACCTGTTGCTATTATGTTATGATTCTCAATGTAAACTCTACATTTTATTATTATTATCAGAGAATTTTGAGAAACATTTATTGTTTGTGTTGGTTCCATAATGAACCAGTTGATATATTTTAGTCTTACATCTCTCACAAATCATATTGCCTACTGCCTCATCCAATAATGCATCAACCTCATTCTCATGGACTCACCCTCACCACATAAACTCGTGGAGACCAGATAAACCATATAGAAGTCAGTGAGATAAACAGAAAGCATGTCTCATCAAACTCCTTTGATATTGCTTCAATTTTACCTTTCATTTGTTCCACAGTAACTGGTTTAATGTGTAAACACATGACAAAGCAAGAACTTGTCTTCATTTCCCAAGCTGTCTTACACTTGGAGTTTGTGCTTATGCTTATGTTTGTACTTGATGTTGAAGCTCACTTGCCATAGGAGTTCTATCCATTTGCTCCAGTCTTATGCATATGGGTTTAAAATATCAGTAAAATTCCTACAGTTTGTTTATTTCAGTTCAGCATACAGTGTATATTGAGCTTGGTTCACCCAAGTGAAGCAAGCACCAACACATGACTGAAACAAAGGATCAGATAAAGCAGGAATACTGCAGGAAGAACACAAGTGTAAACTGAAGCAAATGAAAGAAACCCAAGAATGAGTTCAAGCATAAGTGCAAGACAAAAGAAAAGCAAGCTTGTGCTTGCACTTGCATCAACTATGTGAACCAGGCTCTATTGCTCGGGCCATCCCACAAACATAAAATAATGTATATTCAGAAGAATTAATGTATATTCAGTAAAAGCTCAGCTTTTCAGCTGAATCTTTTGGATACATTTTACTATTTATTGTGTAAAGTTATTCTGGACTACTGGTGGCACAGCAATAGTGCATGTGTCTCTTACCTCTGTGACAAGGGTTCAATTCCTGGCTATGTGCAGTTTTGTGATTAAAGTTACCTTGGTCACATGTGGGAAGAGTGCTGCCCAGTTTGGCTCTACCAGTTGGATGGCAGGTTTTCTCCAGGCACTCAGGTTTCATCCTATAGTAACTCAGAACCCATATGGATTAAGTGTTGCCCCATGAGCAGTCCTTATTGGACCTCTAGGGAGAACAGCTTAGGTAGCTGATAAGGTTACCCAGTATACATTTAAATAAAAACGTGTTTATGTTTTAAGGATGACTAATCATCCAGCAACTTTGCAATAAAAGCAAAATGAGTAGACCATGATTGTAAGGCAAATGATATTTAATCACTTCTCAAATGAAGTATTGTCTCAACTCTGAATCTAAAGATGTTTGGTTGCATATAAAAATTTGAAAAATGCTTTAAAATACTTATGAGTTAGTTACTTTAAATTGCTTTGAGTCAGTGTTGCTGATTTAAGCAAACATATGGTATGTTTGAACCACAATGTTGTGGAGGTATCAATGTCATTATTTTGTAAAATGTGGAGAGCAGTTTTGATTGAAAAGTTATTTTTCAACCGTCTGACAGTGCACATTTCCTCTATGTAGACAGCATGTTATTTATCATATCTTCATTCAATACATAATTCAACAATTAATATTTGAACATTATCTCACAAATCTGAGACAAAAGATGTTGCATTCATGTCAAAACTTGACATAAAAATCTGTTTAGAGAATAAATACGGATAATTAATCAATAATTAAGAAGTTAAAATATAGAATAATAATATTATAGAATAGATAAGAATAAATAAGAATGATTCAATGGTGATCGAAGAATAAAGATTAAAGCCCAGCCTAAAACTTTAAAGTGTAACGCCATAATAAATATATAATAAAAACACAACTTCAAAACATTTAAGATTAGTAAAGTTATCTTAAATGTTTTGAAGTTGTGTTTTTTATTATATATTTATTATGGCGTTACACTTTAAAGTTTTAAGCTGGGCTTTAATCTTTATTCTTCGATTACGTTTTCCACCCAGAAAATCGATTGCCATGATTATAACTGATTCAATGGTGACTATAAATTTGCAGAAGATGCAACTAACTGTAGTATCAGTTTTGGTTGACCAAAATTGTGTCCACTCAAGGGGTTGAGATACTCACCTTTAATTGAAGCTAGACACATATCCCAGTAAAAACAAAGCAGTAACTGTGGCATCACAGAATGAAAAAATTGGGAGAACTGGGTAATGCAGTAAATGGGGCAACTTTAGTAAATACAAAATTTTATAACACTCTCTCTCTCTCACACACACACACACACACACACTCTCACTCAGTAATTGGTGAACTTGCTCACACACACTCAGTCAGGTACAAAATCGATGTGTTGTATATATTTTGGGCCTGGCTATGTATATTCATAAGTTGCCAATTACCTATTTCACCTGCTCACGGTAATCCGGCAAGATACACTGACGTGGATTTACTTGGTACAGTTACTTTGAGATAAGTCAATTCTGGATACTATTTATAATTAAATCTACATAAGCCAATATGTGGGCAGAATGTTTTAAGAGGAAAGTTTTTCAGTTCTAGGAATTCTTTAATAGGAACATTAACTGGCATTACTGGAAAATCTTATGTCAGTGGGAATCCTAGTGTGGATTTTCCCGTTGGGTTAGGTTATTTTTAACTTTTTATTTGAACTCAGTTCTAATTTTTTAAAGAAAATAAAATCATTCAAATCTGTTCACACACATTTGAATCAAACACATAGGAATAGTATAACAAATAATATTTACAGTGGCAGTCAAAAGTAGTTGATAATTTCTTTGTGGACACATTATCTTACATAACTTTTTAACTGACTGACCGTTTTCGGTAATTTTTGTTTTGAATTGTACACATTTACCTCCAGTACACGAATATTACAATAAACGGACATGATAACGCAGTCGTTCAAAAAATATAGATAAAAATGTTAAAATCTGAAATGTCACACCCCAAAATTCTGTAATTTGTAAATCACGTTCACTTTGACTTGACGACAAATAAATGTGTATTATTAAATGTATGACAGCTTAATCACTTAGGGTAATCCTGAATGTGTTCATGTTTCAACGCCAGAAATCTAACGCTCATTACGTTCTTGATGTGGTATAATTTTTGATCAACGCTGGATGAAATTGGTATCCACTGAAACATTTAGCGTTAGTGATGCAGCATACTTCACAGCTGGAACGGTATTCGGAAGTACTCAAGAAGAGCTTTCAAAACTCATGAAGTTTCAACTTCCAGCTCGTTGCTGTCGTGGAAAAATGAAGATCAGAGTTCAAACTTCTTGTGGACACCATTCAAACATTCAGCCAGCTTACCAATCCTTTTTAATCCGGACAACAGTACTCAACCAGAAATTGTGGCTGCAAGCATACCATCAACCACTATAAAGACCTTCTAAACAGTTTTCAAATGCACCTGGTTTCCACTTCCAGCCCGTTACCATCGTCAAGAAATCATGATCACAATGCGAATTTCGTGTCCTCACCGTTTAACACATTTACCCAGCAAACTAATATTTTCCTTTCAGGGCAACAGAACTCAACCAGCAGTTACTCGCCGTATCACATATCACTTCAAAATACCCATTAAGACATTTAAAGCGCGTGTCGTTTCATCTTCTAGCCCACTGTCATTGTTGGAAAATCTTGAAAACGGTGCTCGTGGTGATCAAGACGTGACTCCTTTGTGCAAATTACATCAGTAAGCACAGTCGTAATGATTTTTCAACGGTGGCAACAGACTGGAAGCTGGAACCGGACGCTCTTTGGAAGCTCTTTAAAGGTACTTTACTATGGAATATGGTATGCATGCAACCAAGAGGTGTTGGTTAAATATTGTTGCCCTTAACAAACAGGAACAGTGAGCTTGGTGAAAGCGATGAATGGTGGGCACACGAAGTTTAGATTGTGACGGTTTCTCGATGATGGCAACAAGCTGGAAACTGAAAACAAGCGCTTATGAAAGCTGTTCATGAGTACTTTGGAATACTATACCTGTTCAACCGTCCGCTGAGTCACTTATGTGATTAATAATCAATTAATACTTTTATGGATAACTATGCCATTAAATGTTTCTCAAAAATTATAGTACATCAAGAAATCCACGGGATTTGGAGTTCCAAATGCTGAAACTTGGTGAGATGAATGTCCTGTATGATTAAGCTGTTATATATACAATAATTCATATTTATTGATTGTTAAATCAAAGCGAAACTGATTTATAAATTACCGAATTTTGGGGGTGACATTCCGGATTGTTACATTTTTATCTATATTGTTTGAATGACCGCGTTATCATGTCCGTTTGTCGCAATATTCGTGTACCGGAGGTAAATTTTGTAGAGGGTCGTACAGGGGGGTCTCCCGCACGATTCACGGGCGTAAAAAGAGGCGAATCACGAATCACGGATATTAAATTTCTATTTTCCCGAATCACGAAAATCACGAAAACATATGCGTCACGGATCACGAAGGATAATTTTTAGAAATCACGTTTCACGATGAATGAAATGACTTAATCACGCGTCACGAAAATAACCCTGTACGACCCTCTTTGTACAATTCAAAACAAAAATTACCGAAAACGGTCAGTCAGTTAAAAAGTTTTGTAACATAATGTGTCCACAAAGAAATTATCAACTACGTTTGACTGCCACTGTATATTTATTACATATAATATTTTGTGTAATAAAGTATATGCACATGGACAATCTCATGAAGCAGGCTGACATATATCGGATACAGCTTAGTTTAGAAAAAAACGATGGAAGACCTGATGTAGCAACTTATTATGTGTGTAACGTTTCACTCCGAGGAAGGGCCGTCACTCGAAACGTCAGTTCCTATTGACCATTCCAGAAATTTTAGGGAGACTGGGTCCAGGCATGACGTGGTATACATCGTAGAATATTTTGGTCTGACAAATTATCAAAATAAAGTCCGTGTTGGTGTTGTATTTTGAGTTAAGCTGATTGTTGCCAGTATTTAAAATGCCTGAGAGAATGTTTATTGCTTCGTACCGTATTTTCATAATATAGGATACGGCTTTACATGCAAAACTAACCTCTGGATAAGTTCCGGTTTTCTGCCACTGATTTTTTCCCTTCTACATAACAACTATCTTCTGAGCTAGAGAACAGTACATTCTTCCAGACTGACCTGTAGATGTCTTACTTCATGTGTATCGCCTAGGAAAACTTCTCTCGAGCTTGAGTAGTATTTTCGTACTGAAGTTGCCATCTTAAATTTCCCGCGTCCACCTAAATGATCCCAGAAACCCTTGCGAATCAGGATTCCTGCTTAGGTTAGCCGAAGTTTCTGGAGTGGTGTAGAGTACTTAAATTTTCGGCAGTTTCCTTACCCTTTTGGTCTTGTGCACGTCGTTCAACATTGCCTACGCAGCATTATACTTTTAACTCGTTCTTATGTGTGTTTCCCGATGTTTTGCTGTTTGCTGGCGTATCATAAATAATGCCTCATCCAATTATTCATTCCTTTTCATAGTTGCGACCTCAAAAACCTTACCATTACCTCGGTAATTTGTGATCAGATGGGTACCAAAAGAAAATACGGTTGTGATGAAGGCAATTGCAAGGAAATGAAACACGAAGACTTATTAGATTTTTCAAATATCTTTGCACCCGAATTTAACAACAGCAGCCTGCATGACCGTATACTTGTATTTCAAGTCGTAGAAGAAAGATCAGAAGACGGAGGCGTCACGGATCCTAGTTTGTCAATCGGTGAATACACTTCTGGTATTGGTGGATATGAAAAAGAACCAACTGATGGCATAAACGATATAAATGATGACAGAGCAAATTCTGAGTTCAAACAAGCTGTTGGTTTAACTGTGAACGATAATTCAGCTCAAGCAAAATCTTCAAACACAGGTAGTCCTAACAGTAATCAAGAGTCCCTGGTATTTGAACACAAGAACAAGGGTGAGAAGAATGAAAAAGAACAAACAGAGGAGGATACTCATATGAGACAGGAAGTGGACGAGGAGCAAGGAGTGGAAGATAAGGAAAAAGGGGACGATAGTAAATGGGAAGAGGAAGCTGGAAATGTTCAAATTCATTTAATTGGTAACAATACTGTTTCAGAAGATTCGAACAGTAACACGAACCTACGCAAGTTATTTGTGCACAGCTGCTTTCTTTCTGTACAAAGTCCTTATTTCAGAGCGTTGTTCTGTTCCGGTATGAAAGAATCACTTTCCAAAGAAGTTATCATGCGAGTTACTGAAAGTGAACTCCTGCCTCATTTAACTTTGATTGAAGCCATGTACAGACTAGATGTACTTAACGACAAAGATTACAACCATGTTCTGAAAGTTCTAGTTCTTGCAGATAAGTATGATGTCAATTTAGTGCTGAAGAAATGCAAGTATATACTGATGTCCACATCCCTGACTTTGGAGAAGTGCGAATACATCCTTGAAACAGTAAAAGATTTACCAGAATTTACTGACCTTCTTCATGTGCTCGAGAAGTTTCTTGTGAATGAGTTTACCCCACTTGATAAGACATGGAACATGGACAAATTTATTGGCCTTTCAGAAGCCTCGTTAAGGTTACTTTTTTCTAGCAACGATTTGGCTGTTCGGTCTGAAAACACAGTCTTTGTCGCTCTGATGGCGTGGATCAGGTCCAATGAGACGGAACTTATCCTTTCCCAGTCTACACTTCTGTCTCTCGTAAGATTTGAACTTTTAACTGTCGATTTCCTTTTTGACGTTGTCCAGCATAGTAAAGTTGCAAAAGGAATGCCCGATTTTAACAAATTTCTCCAAAACGGTTTGGGATATCATGCATTTTCAAGGGCAAGGCGGGACCAGCTGAAAATTAAGCCTGTTCAGCGAATTCTGTATAAAGATGCTGGCCCCACATTTTCATGGATCGTCGACAAGGATGCTCGAAAGAAACTTGTTGACTCCACCTCTACCTCATCAGATGTCTTTTGGTTTAAGGGATATCCGATGGAACTTGAACTTAAATATGCAACAGATTCGGGTAGATATGAGATTTTTCTGTTAGTCCTAAACATGAGAGAGGGGAGCTGTTTAAATATCTCTTGGAAAGTAAAGTCAGAATTATTCGAGGATGTCTCAGATGAAATGCGCGAAATGTATACGGGGGAGAATAATAGTTGGGGCTTTGTAGATTTGGAAGGTAACATTGAGCCATCTGAACTCCCTGGAGCTGTCTCACACACAACTGATGTATGGGTTAAATTTATTTGAAAACAGTAATAAAAGTCACTTAATTACCTGGCGAAAGGACTGTAAAATTGACATTTTGTATGAAAATTGTAATAGTAGATACAGTGCACTTCGTCTGTTGCTATTAACGTGCCCACGAAGCGAATTTTTTTATGGCGGTTTTTCTAGGTTTCAATATGTGCTTGGAATATACAGAGAATAAAAAATTCTTTAAAATGTTATCCCTCTTAAATAGGAATAAATAAGTAATCATTTCAGCCAAAATAGTATTCATTCGGCAAAAATACCTCTTGAATAGTTGGTGTGACGTCAATGTGTTTGCAAGTTCGTTTAGAGATTCGTGTAAAATTCATATTCTGAACTGCAAGAACCATCTGACGATTTTAAAGTACTTGCTGACTCGGAGTTGTTGGTCATTTTGTGAAATCATGCTCTCTGTTTTGCCGAATGAGTGATTTGAAGTTTCTGTAGATAAACATTTTGACGTCATCGAGCTAATTTCGTACCCAATCTCTGGGACAGATTTTTTTAGAAACTAGTCGATTTTGAAGCTTAGACGTCTTATAATCTTTTTCAGATAACTACAACTATGAAAGTAGGTTCTATTCATGCTTATGCAATGGAAAAATTTAAAAAAAAAGTTTCGCTTCATAGGCACTTTAGATATCTTAGTAAATAAAATTGAGAGTTTGTGTTGATATTGTCATCTTTTCGGTATTGGCTTTACCCTCTCGTGACCCGTCAACTCCGTCCGGGTCCCCCTGTTGTAAAATCGTTTGGTAATGCAAGATGAAATCTTGAAAGATCACTTAGAAAGTTCACGGGTTGGTGTATATAGATAGTTTTAACGCATTAACCGTTATCGATTTCCTCTGCCGATTAAATTCATCAGGTGTCGAACCATAACTAGCATTGAGTCAACGGACTTTGCGCCAATTTTTCAGAAAAAAAATAATCGACCAAGAAAAATTTCTTGGCTTTTTCTTGACTCAGTTCCTGTGTGTGTAGGCAAACTATACTATCTCAACTCCTTAAGCCAGATATTTAATTAACGATGCTCACTCTCACCTACTGACTCAAAAACAGGGGATTTTGGGAAGGAGCCAGTCACCGTTACTACATTGTATTTATAACTTAAAACCAATTCACCTGAATTTACTTCGAGTTTACTCAAATTTTTACAATTCTCTGTAATTTGGGGGAAGAGGCGTTTGTACCCCTATTTCCGCATCATACTTCTGTGACGATGCTATGGTGTTCAGAATAAATTCCCAAAATGCGACTGGGTGGATCATTCACGGGTTAACTTCTAGACGTTTCTGTGGAATAAATGGTATGGCATTGCCAGAATAAAATTCCAAAGGCTATTTTTGGGCTTCAGATTGGTTAAATCCACGATTGTGGAAGTAAAGAACTCTTACCCGCTACTCATCATTATCAATTCATGATGACGTTTATTTGGAATAAAAAGGCCTTGTGACCTTTAAAGTTTCTTAATTGTGTAACTTTTTCATCCCGTCAAAAACGGTCTAATACAGTCATAGCTCACAAGTGGGCACGGGGCCACCAAATTTGAGTGATTAGTTTACTTTTTTATGTTGTAAATTATTTGAACCAAAGTATATCAGGAGTATGCTCTTGTAGTGAGATTGTTTGTAGCGAGACCACCTGTGGAAGTTACCAATGCTGTATCATTAATACAGTCTAAATCTATGTTAACGTAACTATAATACCCTTGTTAAATTTTCTATATTTATATATGCATAATTGTGTATTAGATATTTGTGAGAGCTGATCGTTCAGGTTAGTGTAGTATTGAGAAAGAATGTTGGTGGTAGTTGTATCAGAATGGTATTTTTGAATTTTGCTCACTGCGATTTGGTCGGGGGGTCGTGTTCCCACAGGTGGGGGCCGAGCCCGCGTTGCATTGTGTTGGCGGCGTGGATCTTTTTGGCGCCCATTGTAGAATTGAGCTTGATTATAACATTTTGTGAAATATATGGATGGTATCTAAGTCTGTAGAGGAGCTAAAATGTCACCTGTACGATATTGAGTTTGTAAGTTGGTAGTTTGTATCGAGTCGAAACATTAAAGTTGTTATTAAGCAAGATCAAGTCAAGTCTGGATACCATCGCAGTAGTGAGTGACATTTCGACGGCCTCAGCTGCGGTCATCTTTAGAGTCAAGATCTTGACTCTGAAGATGACCGCCCCTGAGGCTACCGAAACGTCAGTCACTTCCAGCAACAGATTAACTCTCACAAACATCCAACGCTTCTCCCAGGTTTAAACCATTTAATTTATAATTGTGTATAATTATGTAATACGTCGCACACGAGAAGGAGTATTTCATCAGGATATCCAAACACCGAGAAGTTTGTTGCAAATCGAGGCGATAGTCAAGGCTTTTGACAAATGTCGGGGTGTTTGGATATCTGATGAAACACGACTTTCGAGTGTATGACATTGCATCTCAAAAGAATCAGTATTTGAGGAGAAAATCGTGGTGAAAGTTGGCTTAATTTATGTAATTTCTTCCTCAGATATCAAAACAACGTCTCGGTAGTGATTTCCAATGTGTTTTTCTCATGGATTAGTAATGAATTTGAGATGTCTAGTTAATAGCAAATATTTTTTTAAATATAATAGTACACAGCTCCAAGGAAGAAGACAATTTGTAAATGTGAATTGGACGTCGTAGTTAAATTAAGTTTAAACAAGACGCTTACTAAGCGTTTACTCGAGCTAAAGGGGTGTCGCAGCTGTCGCTGCTGGTGCTTTTAAAAGTGAATATTTGACACGAGAAGCATACTAAACTACTAATGTTGTGGACTAGCCGGG
>JBAHVQ010170402.1:0-18789 GCA_036872915.1 Nanipora kamurai
TGTATGTATACACGATCAATCTTCGATTTGAATCGATTAAACTAATACAAAACTAACAGGTTGATCCTAAACTCGTACCTTTATCGTACATAGATGCCGTTACGAGGTGCGACACTCTTGCACGTTCGGCACGTTCGTACCCCACATTTTACTGTCAGCTAAATTCGTGCCATTGTGTTGTACCCGCAACTATGGATTAAATTTGAGTAAGTTAATAAAGTTTTACTTTAAATCAAAACTGTAACAACTGTCCTGGGAATAAGAGGTCTTAAGCCAGTTACAATAGATAGTGAAGCGTAATAAATAAAGTTTAACGATCTAAATGTCAGCATTTCAAATACTGTAAACCGCGGATTACTGATATCATCTTAAACGTTTATTTTTCAACTTGGAAATATCTTTCAGAAAGAATTTGTATAGTTGAACGGGATGACAATGAACTCAGCCAACAGCTTTTTCCTTTCCTTCTAGGAGTTGACATCTTGCAAACAGGGGTTGAATGCGAATCACCCAGTCCTGAAACATATTCTGTATTATATCTGTTCCAAACTTCAATCTGCATCTGTGACGATGCAGGCAGCAAATTTTCGACTCTGCTATTACTACATTAATTTAATCGCATGCTTAGGTGAAAAAAAAATGTAATGCTTGAATTTTTAAATTCCTCCCTTAAGATTTATTCTCAATGTACGCGAATCCGGAACGCGACACGACTTTCGAGTTTTTAAAAACGAATAAAATTACCCTAAAAATAAACATTTGGAGATTTTGCATGCACTAGAATCAACAAATTATCTTGTCATTCTTATTTTATCAAGTTTCTCATTAGGAACGAATTTATTTGCTTCACAAAAATAGCGTCGCGTTACGGTGTCGCGTCCAGTGTGAATACGCTAGGAAAGCACAATCATGGATAACCACCCGTTGCCACCTGGTAACTAAAGGTAGGTTAGATTAGCCAGGGGCAAGCAACACTATGCAAGAGAAAAGTACACTTCTTGCCGTGTGGCTAATCCCTTAGTTACAAGATGACGACATGTCCTTATGCATGATTGTGCTTACCTAGCATGTAGACCATTAAAAGAGTCATGTGTTAATTTTTCCTGAGTGGAATAAACACTTTTGTGATTCCCAAGATTACTAGCATTGAGCAATGTTTATCCTAAATCTATGACAGTAACAAGCATTTAATGGCAGATTTGACAAAACTAGGTAAGATACTGTGCTAACCATTATAGAACATAGAAGTTTGAAACTGGAAAACCTTTATGAAACATGTCAATGATATTTTAGTCTCATAATGAAGTGATACTTTTTCTCACTAGTATTTCTTAAATGATTCTTGATTCAGTGGAAATGGTTTATGGACCTTTAAATATTGACGGTATCTGTTTAGAATATTTGACACATTGCCTTAGATACCAGTTATAGCATATTGACTCATTAAATATGCTGTTTTAAGCTTTTGAGTGTGATAAAATTTATCTAATTTAGATAAATTTTTTAATTAAATCCTTTAAAGGGCAAGGGAAACAAACATACTTATGAAAATGTGAGTGGATTCCATGTGAAAATTTTACGTACTGTATTGGATAATGTCTCTGACTGTGAGACACCCTTCAAAACTAAAAAGGACAATTCTAGCAAATGTCATAACAGAACACATCAATATTACATAACTGTTTCCTATGCATAAGAATTATGTCTAACTCTTTTGCTTCCAAACTGATATCCAAGAATTTCTGGCTAATATTTCAGTGTATCTCAGCTGTCTTAGAGGTGAATAGATCATCATCAAAGTCATGGATTTTGCTTGTTAAGAAATAGTAAGTAAATATTTCTCTTTTCATATAGTTATACTGAAATAACTTGAATTGAAGCTTGGGAAAACTAGAAGTTACTGTAAGTATAGACCTGGCAAGTATTTCCATTTGTAATATTGGTGTCTTCCAAATGAATACAGCTCCAAATTATTTTATTTTAACTAACTTGTGGTTCTCTTTCCTGATGATGATTACCAGTTAGCTGAGAGACAAAAATAAAACAAGAAATGCTTCGAATTTCAAAAATTTCAAAAATAACAAAGCTGATTTTACTGAAAAAAGTAATGCTGGTGTTTATTCAAATTGCTTACTTTTGATTGCCACTTCATTTCAACTTTGTGATACATTTACATGTTGGTGATGATTGATACCGACTGATACCCAAAAATTGAATTGGAAAATTTAACATAATCTAAAAGTGTGCCTCTTAATAATACGCGATTTGTCATTTGTATCATTTTTACGTTAATTGTTACCCTTTAAATTTCTTATTTCATTGTTACCAAAAAGGATGAGGAAAACTTAGTATACTTGGTAAAGAGATTTTGTTGCTTTGAACACAGCGACATTATTTTGGATGTTTCATATTTTATTTCTGCTCTTAAATTTATGAATCGCTATGAATAACGAGCATGTGCGAACCATACAGGGTAAGTAGGGAAAAATTTGACTTGACCAAAGCTGGGAATCAAACCCACGACTTTCATATTTCTAGAACAATATTCTACCATCTGAGCTACAAGGCCAAGAAGTGATTGATTGTCTATTAATTGGTTTGTTGGTATTTTGGAATAAATTTCCATCAATGTCAAAATCTATCAAAGAGTTTAGTATGTTGAAATTGTTGCCAGTTAGAAACGCATGCTTGTTAGATTGAAAATGTTCGATCTCAGTATATATTAACATACACAAGGACATACTCCCACATCTGTTACCAATTTTTTATAAAAATTGTTGTTAATAATAGTGTAAATAATGGTGAAAATTGTATATAGTGTATTTTGGAGTTTTTTATGGTGCTACTGTACACTGCGGACACACCAACAAAGTCTATTCAGGGTATATTTAGAGTTAGACCTTCACTGACCTACTGCTTCATTTACTTTTTTTATCAAATTTTGTCATCGTGGAATATGCTCTTGATGTAGCTTTTCATGCAATATTGCTAGCAACGTTGCACTGTGTGTCCGACACTTTGCTATGACGTTACCTTGTTATGTCACCAAAAAAATGGTGACGTAAACACTACATTACTTGCGAATGTAGACTAAATTGTATTGTTAGTGGTTACACAGAGATGTATTATGCACAATTTGCGCTTTGTTGATAGTTTTATCGTTAAATCTGATAATGCATGGTATCTAGTAGTTGTTTATCCGAAAATCCTGACATTTACATTGCTTTGATACAGTACATATCTTACGACCACTTTAACTGAGGTGCATTTAAGGGTTCGTTTTGGTGAATTTCGGGTCACGTGATTGAAAGTATTACAACTAAAATTTTATGAAAAAAAACCCGTTGTTATTTTGTGCCAAATTTACCAATAGTGCGTGACACTTGTAACTAGTCTTAAAACTTTGATGGTCAGGTCTCTCCATATATCAAGTAAAATTATCAAAAAATCCTAACAAATATAAATACTAGTCAAGTGTTGCGTACCCTTGGCGGACAAAGATTTAAGGAGATTGTTTTTAATCCTTTTGACCATCACGGCTCTCCCTTCTATGAGCAAAATTACCTGGTGTTAGCCAGAATAAAAAACTTGTGTGTGTCTTTGTTTAGTAAGGAGTTGATGTGAGTAGTCCAGTGAAGAAGGTTGCGGTTTTGATTCTCGTCTAGGCTTCAGACATCAATTTTCTGAGATCATAAGCTTGATGAACAAGTTGTGGGTTCGATTCCTGTCTAGGGCTTAGTTCTAAATCATTTTTCTGAGATCATGAGCTTCACAAACGTTTGATGGTCGTCTGATATACTCGAAGCTTATATATGAACAACATTTGTGTTCAGCTTTCAAAGAGTTCATGGGTTTCTCAGATGGTTAAGATTTTGAAATGCATTTATTTCATTTACTTTGTTGTATACGTAATGAAATTTACTGAATTGCATGAATATTTTGGCTTCAAATCAAGCTTACCTACATTTTTATAGTGATTGTGTTAATATTGTTACTGCGTGTTCCATGTTGTCTAATATGAAACACAGAAAATTTGAAAACAAAAAGAAAAAAGAGGAAATTAAAAAAAATAGAAAAAGGAAATGAAAAAGAAAATTTAAAATAAAAAATTTTAAAATATTGTTATATGCTTACCCGATTCCAGTTGCAGACATGAGAAATATTTCCCCCTTTTCTTAACTGTTAAAAATGCTTGAAAATTAATTTTTTTGTTTTACACTGTTGAAAACATTCTTTATTTTAATGTTTTACCAACAATTTTGATAAAATAGTCTCAGGCTTTGCAGGGACTCCTTCATGATAGGGGCACATTTACTTTTAGTCAGTGATAGAATTGTCATTCTATTCCCCAAAATGCTCATTTTTACTGATACTTTTTTTGGCAAAGAAACAATATATTTTTCTAAAGTTTTATTTTTTTCATTAGGAAGAATTATTTTCTTTCAAATTACCACACAATATTTTTCTGCTATTTTTTTTTTCATGGACAAGTATTTTTCCTATGATGTGTCATGGCAAATAGCCAAATGAGTGAAAACAGATTGTACTTATTTTAATTCTTTCTTGGAATTAAATGAAAAAAAATATATTATTTCAAAGGATTTTAGGGCATAATTAGTAAAAATCAAGTATTTACAATTTATGGGGTAAGAATTTTGGAAAGTAGTTTAAGGGTACAGGTGTATTTAACCGTCCCGATATCGGTAATTATGGGAATAAAAAACTGTCAATGGTTTCATTAATATTCCGTACCATTTAAAAACATTTGCAAATACACCTGTGTTGTTTTCTCTTTCGTGCAAGCAAAATCAGTCTACTGTTTTATGAGTTACACGAACTACTCGTATAATTAACTGACCACACATGGTTCCCTGTACTAAACGGATAGCGAGTTTAGTGTTGTGCACCGAAAATATGAGGGAATATTTCAACACCTTTAGGCTGTAGTGTATTCCATTCTTATATCTTGGCTATTCTTTACACATGTCATCCCCGCCAAAAACTCTTAAGCAACACTACAGTGTAAAACTTTTTACACATCTCTAAAATTTTGTGTGATAGAATAATCTTTTGAGGGCAGAAAATAATACGTCGAGTATTCTTGTATATTTTTTGTGCAGATTGTTTCATACTAACTAGAGGAATGGCAACGAAATCTTACTGGCATGTTTAGGGTATTGAGAAATAAGCGCATTTTTTTCCATTATATTGATATCCTACTGATATAAAATATGTGAATTTCATCAAAATGAATAGATACGAAATGTTTGTTATATTTGGACACTAATTTTGATATACTATTTAGAAAGACCATCGCGTTTTGTCGTAACAACTATGTTTATCATGGTAACTAATTTTTGAATTTTGGAAAATGGTTTGCAAAAGCTACCCAGAAAAGTAAGCCAGTTTTCTTTGATTTCGCACAGAACTCGCTTTAGTTCGCTAATGATCGAACATGAATTTAATCAGTATTGAGATCTTACGCCTGCAAACATGTGACATTCGGTATTTCTTACAGTGTAGTTGTGTGAAAATTTGTAGTATTTTGCGATATTGCATACACCTGAAAGCCAGAAATTAAGCACTGCCTAAAATAGTTGTTATAACACAAATTTAAAGCATGTACCCCATAAGAAATAATACAGTGTGAAGCTTGAAATATTTATCTTAATTTTATATGAAGCTCAGATTCTTCGGAGAAGTACATGTGCATATTAGGAATATGTGACGGAATTCCGTTTTCGTTAATATTATAATTTTTGATCCAATTTTAGAAATCAGCACAAAAAAGTATTTGAACACTTTCTCCACGAAGCCAGGTGAATGATCAGACATGGTTTTACACTACTCTGGCTCGAACAGTTTTGAACGTAGCTTATGAAACTACCGTTCATGAGACAAAAGTTCGAAAAATTCAAAAATTATTACCAACAATCCATGTTACCATCAAAGACGCTGTCTGGAGGCGTAACATATCAATCGCACCCCCGCTCTATTGGATCGCGATGACCGGGGTTTACATTTCTGGATGCCAACTTGCATCTCATTAACAGATAACGTACTCAATGGTTTTCTGAGGATATAAATAAGAGCCTCATGCTCAGATCAATCATCCTTGATGAAGACACTAGACAGAAGTCTCGAAACGTTGGGTCATGAACGGTAGTTTTTGTAAGCTACGTTCAAAACTTTTCAAGCCAGAGTAGCGTAAAATCATGTCTGAGCATAAAAAAAGTGTTTGAAAGCGATATACACATATTAATAGTAAATGCAGAACACTAATCTGGTTCATGTGGGAGCTTGGTAAATATCAGACAACCAACAAACATTCGTTAACCTGGTAACCTCAGAAAAACGGTTTCTGAGCCCTAGACGGGAATCAAACCCGCAACCTTCTGGTGACCGTTTTTTCTGTTTTTTGATGAGATTATTCTTTTTGATGTGAAATTTTTCTTTTCCTCAATCTTCTGGTGAACGTTTTTTGGGGTTTTTGTGAGATTTTTCTCACCGGCCATCAGAAGGTTGCGGGTACGATATCCCGTCTAGGGCTCAGAAATCGTTTTTCTGAGGTTACGAGCTTTACGAACGATCGTTGGTTGTCTGACACATATTAATGTTTCCATGTTTTATGCAGGCCTACAGATTATATTTTTTATCGGTTAACTAAATCAAAATTTTGGAAGTGCCTAAGAGGTTTCCACTGTTGTATTTTTTTGCTGATGGTTTCTCTCAGTTTTTTATATTGTTGACTTTGGTTTTCTGCAATTTCTCCGGAAATAGGTACTATCTACATACGCTATTCATTTGCATAACTATGCCATCCTTTAACTCGGAGGAGACGGAACTCCTGAATGGTTGTTTAGAAAGGCTTCGCGAAGATGATTGGGAGTCCATAAAATTTTTGTGCCGGGACACGTTGCCTGACTCAAAACTGGAGAAAATTTTGAACGAGAATCGGTGGCAGCTGTATGAATATTTACAGAGCGGGGGAGTAATTTCAACTGGGAACCTTTCCTGGCTGCGTGATCTCTTTACACATATTAAACGTCGTGATCTGGCTGAAAGGATTCTAGACCACGAGGAGAAAAATAGATCTGGAGAGACGAGAGTCAATGACACGCGAAATATATCGCCAGATCGTTTGAAATTACTTTCAATTGCAAATGAGCTTACAAACGAAAACATAAAGAATATCAAGTTTTTGCTTCAAATTCCCCGTAAGTGAATTCTTCATTTCATTTTTATTAATGAAAACGTTAGAAACAAACCTTCATTATCCTAAATTAGATGAAAAAATTTATATTATACAGGATAGAGAAATTCGAACACTTATTCAGACATTTTGAAGTAAGTAACCCGATTTATAAAGGCCCGTTTACACTTGCGGTTTTGTACCTTGTGATTGTCATCTTGGTGTATGTGTTAAACTCAAGAGAGCATAGAGGACTGGAGCAAATCATAAGCAGATGTTTGGCTGCCAAGACTCTCGTAGCGTTATATGCGTAAGCCGAGGTGATTTACAAGCTCTGGTTAATGAGCAGAACATAAACATAATTCGCTTATTGATGTACATGCACCAATACCTGATTTGATTAAGGTTGAACTTCAGATGATCTCAACTTAGCTTTCCACGTGAATCTCGGTAGGTTTGTGGTCGCAGCGACTCTACAGGAAGAGACACTGTTATCGCTGTACCAAGCACTGTCGTTGTGTCGCTAGGAAGTTGTCGCTGAAATCTTTGGAGCACAGTAGCAAAATCGTTGAGTCGATAGCGTAAAAAATTCAAAATGACATCGTTCAGGGAGGTTCTGATAAACAAGAAAACAATGCATTCAGTCCTCCATCGGTTAATACCTCGAACACACCATCGCCTTCGACAGGCTGGCTTCTTTTGCCATTGGTTCAGTTCTTCGTTGTTCGATTAATTTAAAAGAGCAGCAACCAATGCTACACAAAACTTTAAACACTTTGCTGCGTGTTCTGTGCTTTCGTGAATAAATAGCGCTGAAAAATACCTGGGACAACTGTGGAATTTTACAGTGTTTTTGTCGGTTTGTCGTCAGCAATTTTCACAGTGTATCTCACCACTTGTCAACAGAAGTATTAAGCACGCTTGGTAGGCCTACTCTTGTAAATGGTAGCTTCATCTTTACTTATTAATACTTGAAGGACTGATCAATTTACTACATTATATACCAATCACACTACAGCACTCCATTATCATACTGGTGAATTTTTGAAGACGCCCCTGAAAACTTCTATGGATGCCAAGGCTAATCGGAGAAAGGTAGTTTATAATAGTCAGTGGTTAAATCAAGTTAAAAATTCCTCGGTCTGTTGCGAAAATACTGATTCGTTAGCAACAACAAAGTAATGTGAAAGAACAAAAGCTATGTGGTATGATTAGACATGTGACTTACAGCTTTCGCTGCTCCAGTTGGGTTGCAAGTTTCAGAGAATATACTTATTTAAAGAGGATAAAACTGATCATGCTTATTTAAGTTAATTTGTCAAATTTATAAATCTAGTGAACAAGTTGTAGAATAATGCGTTACTGGTTCCACCGTCTCTAATTCTTTATATCAAACAGCAAAAAGTGGGGACACAATTGTGAACGGACAGCGCCTCATGATATACATGGAGAACACAAGAAAACTCAATCGTTTGAAAAAAATATTAAAGGATATAAATAGGATGGATATTATAGAGAATGTGATCGAAAAAGTACAAGGTGAGTTCTTTAGTAACGATGTTAACTTGCAAAAGTGCTCATCTACATGCTACAGTTGTTAGCTGCTTGGTGTCCGTTCAAATAAATTATTGGTCCTGCTTTTGCCCTAGTTACTACGTGGTAGACGTTCCAAAATAACGTACTCATGAGGCGAAAATATAAATGGAACATTTTGCCATATATTTCTATTTCTTACCGTGTTCTTGAGATATTTCAATTTGTTTAATAAGTAAATAAGACGACTGTGACGTAATTTTTGGTGACAGCATATTAGCAAATTGAAAAATAGTTTATATACAGTATTTCGATATTATTCAGCGAAATCCTTTGGAACTTTATATGGTGATTTAATTGGTTGACCTGAACAACTCCAAATTAAAATGGGCTTTTTCCTGTTTGCAACAAGTCAGACATGTTGCCTTCAGCATTTGAAACATCTGGTAAACGAAAACACACAGTACCATGCATGCTTTATGACAGCAGGATAAAAACAATTCTGTTTTAAAGAAAGATTTGTCTGGGAACTCATGCTTTGCTATGACAACGATATTTTGAGGTAGAGATATTCAGTTTCAAGATCTGAATTCACGGTATAAAATTTTCCATTTGGTCAAAATGTCGTATAACCAAAATGATGTCACTGGTCGTCGTCTCCCTTAAAATTTAAAACAAATAGAAATATTTAAAGGACAAGGTGAGAAATGGAAAACTGGAAAAATGTTTCCGCTATGAATTCAAAAGTTCTTTCAATTATGACAAATTTAATTTTCCCTTCAAAAGCACTTCGATATCCAACTAGCATAAAAATAAGATTTAATTTAGATGCAATGACTGGATGGACCATACTGATCTTTAAGAAAGAGTAAAGACCTGTTAAACTTTTGGCTTGCTTGTGCAACTTTTGAAACATGCACCAACGTTTACATTGATTTGCTGAGTAGAGGGGGAGGTGGTGGTTATAAACTGTAGTTTACCTCATTCTGAGAGGATCAAGACTGTTTGTCACTGGAAACATAATGCAATCATGTGCGTATGCTCCACCGTGTATTTAGCGTTTCTTGGACCGATGGACGTTTTAGTGTGGACTGGCAAGACGAGCGTGTACGGAAAACATTTGATGTGTTCTCGAAGCGAAAACGCCGCTTCAAATTTAGCCTGATACAGCATTTTTATACTTAATCAAAAACACTTGGAAATATTACCATCTAGAATGGGAAGAGTCGCTGATCGCCGTGAATTGCAAAACAATTGACAGTTTAACAGAACAATCGTCTGTTAACGCCTGGTAAATCCACAATCTAACTTCATTTATTGCATGTTTCACAACTATATTACAATGCTAAACAAAACACGTTGGTAAGAACCTGCCAAACTGGATTGCAACAGCAAATTTTGAATAATATTATGAGCAAAGAAACCGATTCTGCTCTGAGTGCCTTAAAATAATCTCATCTCTAATTCAAAGAACGAGCCATGCGTAGGATGCAAATCTTACAACATGCTGTGAGAAATTTGACTGGTTAGCTGATGAATGTGCATTTTATTCTCCTGCCTTCGTTCTCGATGGATCTATGGTTTTCACAGATATTCAGTCTCTATCATCTCAGGGTCATGTTTACTGTTATTTATAAGTATGATTTTATTTTGTTTCTTACGACTCAATCAGTGGACACATGCACGTTCGTTACGAATGTTAGAACCGATATTAAAACAAGGGTTTAGTAACGAACACACGAGCCCTTTTTGGTGGAAGTAGTATAAACGAGTCAAAATACATCAGGAGTCTAGTAATAGTAGTTCTACCTTATGGTAAATATTTGTCCTAAAGCAACTACGACACGATTGACGTTTTTGTTGTCCCTTTAGGATCAGTTATTGAAGCAACTAAACCAGATACAGGGGATACGCCGTTTGACGAAAGACCTAGTGCACGAGGTAACTAAAAAATTCATTAACACAGATGTTTACAAGTACCATGGCGAGCCGATAGTTTGAAAAAGTATAAAACAAAACATATACCGAATAGAATCATCTTGTACAACTCAAGATATGAGTCAACAACCATTTCAACATTCTCTCTTTGTTTTTTTGACTCATATCTTGAGTTTTACAAGATAATTATATTTGGTATATGTTTTGTTTTATATGTTCACAAGTCTTCCATTGAAATTGAAATTTCCTTTTCGGAGATTTTTGTTTCGTTAATTAGTTCAAATTCTACGATCTTAAGGCGAGCAGGCTAGGGAGAATGGTAAGGAAGAAACCATTAAAAAAACTTTTTCAAGCCAAGAATCTGAGGCAGATCGAGGGGTTGATGAAAGGGAGCATGAGCATTACGTACTGAGTGGTAGTTGTCTGCCTTACCGTAAAAATTGAATGTAGGCCTCGAAAGTTCATAGGCAAAATGGCATAGGTTAGAAAGGAAGCCAAGATGAAAGGGGAGATATTTCTTAGTGGAAACTGGTTATCGCAACTGGGACGACAAAGCTTTCAAAAAAACGCCTGCGAATCAACCGAGTGATATTAGGCATTTAACGTTCATTCTGAAAGGTATAAGACACAAAAGTGTGAGGCAATCGATTCGTCTCAAACCAGAACTGATAATACCCGAGATTCAGCCAACCGTTTGCGTGTATTGTGATTAGGCCATGGCAGTCTGTTTGGTGTCATTGAATCACTGAAGAGGACGGATTTGTTTACTTACATAGAAATACACCTGAAAGGAAACAGGAACTCGAGTGTTTGCGCGAAAACTGGAAGTTTCCATGTGCGTGGGCATGGGATGGGTTCCATGTTTAATTACACTGTAAACACCAAATGAAAAGGCAATTTTGGCTTCGGGAAAAGAAATTCAGTATCCAGCATGAGATTTATTAGTTCCAACCACAGATTCCTGTAAGCTACTGTTGGATTGAGTCAACCCTAATCTTGTTCCCAGAACTTTCACACACACCCTCGTAAATGAAGGCTGTGGAATGATCCATCACCGGAAACGGAAAATTCTTTTTCCGATTGAAAAGAATGCCATAAAGACACTCTTACCGGAGAGAACGTCACGAAAATAGAATGCAATAAGAGCGCACGATACTCGCTGTCCTTTTTTATGACATTTGAGAGGCTAGCATTTACGACAAACGCAAAAATACCATGTGATCTTGATTTTTCCCGAGTTTGCCTTTCGCCATTTCAGCTATATCTGTCGAAAAGCAACTGCGACACTGTCATTTTGTTAATTGATGTTTTTAACTTTCTTGTCACCTTAGGACCGGTTCGTCAAGCAACTGAACCTGATAATAGGGATGTGCCTTGTGGCAAAGGACCTAGTACACAAGGTGAGAAAAAAATTTTTGAATACAGATGTTCATAGTTTTTTCGTAGAAATTTAAATTTCCTTCTCGGAGGTTAATGTTGCATTAATTTGCTCACATTCTTCAACGTTAAAGCGAGCAGGCAAGGGAGAATGGTAGGGGACAAACGGTTAAAAGAAACGGAAATGCGGCTATAGTCAGGCATGGCAAAGATTTTATCAAGCAAAGAATCTGAGGCAGGTCGAAGGTTTGGTAAAAGGGAGCATGAGCATTACTTGCTAAACCCACAGTATATGAATGTAGACCTCCGAATAATTAGGAATAAAAAACCAAGATGAAGAAGGAGACATTTTGAGGTGAAAACTGGTTATCACAAGTGGGATAACAAAGCTTTCAAAAACTGATTTGTAAAAACCGACTGCTATCATTTTGGAATGTGCTTTGCCATAAGAACAAATGATACCTGCTGTCCTTGTTTTTTAACATTAGAGAGGTTAAGGTTCGCGTTTGCAGCAAACGGCAAACCTGAAAATGCCATGTGACCTCGATTTTTCCCGTGTGTGCCTATTGTCGTATCCATGAGGAAGTGAGCAGTTTCATGGTTGCCGTCAAGGCGAGAATTCGTTTTTTTCTGTCAATGATTTATTTGATGCTTTCAAAAAACTTGAATGGAATTATTACTTACATGTCACACAACACAAAGGGAAGATTTTTTTTTGTCTAAGAATTCGTAATTACTACATCTTGCGACAAGTGCAATCATAGCAACTTGGGTCAGTTCAAACAATTGTTAATGGGTTTAGATAGCACTGGACATAGTTTCAGAACTCATTTAGTTTTAATAGTCTTTGAAAGGCTTGCAAAGGAGGGTTTTAACGTAATTATTCTTTCTAGATTCAAAGCTTGTGTAAAAGTAAGATATTCATACGGCAAACCAAAATGTTGCGGATATATGCTTTCCGTTCAACCGGTACTAAGTGGTGTGAAACCATTATCCTAACCGGAACGATTTGATCCGTAACTTGAAACGTAACAATGAACCCGAAAGGTAATCATTAGTCATCCAGGCGGAAATCGAACTCGAGTTAAACATGAGATGGCCCAGACAATATATTTAAATAGAGGCATAACAAAGACATATATTATGAAAATATTTAATGAACTGACGTTTCGTCGCTAAACCCGGGTTTATGCCTCTATTTAAATATATTGTCTGGGCCATCAGATTTTTAACTCGAAAGGTAACCATTGTGTAAGGAAACCATTTTGTCAGCAATTGAACTCGGAAATTTCACGTCCCAGTTTTTCCGTGTTTAACGAGAAATGGCATTCAAAATTTTTTCAACGTTGCAATGGAAACCACTTGATCTCAGGTTTCTTCTACTTGTAAAACTAAATTATTTTATTTCATCTCGTTAAGAAACGTTAAGGGCTAGGCATACGCTCGAAGATACGTTCGTACGTAAATACTGTATTTGAAGGTTTGAAATCGTCGTATTTTTTGAAAAATAAATAGAAATTAGAGTTTCATGTATTACGACAAAAGGAGTCAGAGTCCGAGCTATTTTCAAGCGGTTTTAAAGTAGTGTATTTTCTATATAATCCATTAACATGGAAAGTTTCAGCACTTTCCACCGGTTATTTTTAGAGATATTTCTCATTTGTAAATTTTACCTGTCTGTCTGGAGTATATGACGTTAAGAGCTTCTAATTTGTATAAAATAAAAGCCAGAATATGTATGGAACGAGATAAAATGTTGACAAAAAGACTCGAGAGCTACGATGGGCTCCGAGGTAAAGAAAGGTTTACCCGTTGTATATACTTTTTCCCCTTTTTCCCCATTTTCCAATTTTTCGCCTTTTTCCCCTTTTCCCCTTTTTTCCCTTTTTCCCTTTTCCCCTTTTTCCTCTTTTTCCCCTTTTTCCCCTTTTTCCCTTTTTTCCCCTTTTTCTCTTTTTCCTCTTTTTCCCTTTTTCCCCTTTTACCCTTTTTCCCCTTTTTCCCTTTTCCCCTTTTTCCCCTTTTTCCCTTTTTTCCCCTTTTTCCCTATTTTCCCCTTTTTCCCTTTTTTCCCCTTTTTCCCTTTTGCCCCCTTACCTGTAGCAGTGTAAGCCTCGGGCTCTTTGTACGATCCAGGCAACGGATCAGATGCATTTCCAACTGGATGATATCAAATTAACTCAAAATATTCGCAAGAAAATATTTTATTGTAATATCCTGTACAAGATTAAATGAAACTGATTCTGATCTAGAAATAAGCCTGCGTGGTTTCCCTACAGGCAAACCTTTGTTTACTTTGTTAGCATGAAACACCAGTACCGGAACAATTTGTTCCGACAAAATTAAGGCAGCCAGAAACAAAAAAACGTATTACTTATCAGTAGAGGTTATGAAATGTATAATCTATAGAAGGTATGAGATGAGTAAGTATAACATGTGATTAGAAATTTCTTTTCCAAAAACGGTACATTTACGTGCGTTTATATAAGCGAATGATCTGGCCATCCAGCCGCACAAACCCTTTTAAATGTGGTTATTTACTATTCCAGCATTTTAAACCGATTTCCTATGCCGTGTTATTAGGGAGTTTAAGCCAACGTCTACGGGAACGTCTTCATACAATTGAATTTTTTGCTCAAAACAAAAGGATGAATAATTTGTAGACCCAAGAGTATTTTCAACGCTGTCGTAGTTCTGAACAGTACGTCATTCGGAGTATTTCCACGGTTTCATGGCTACGTTGGCATGCAGTACGTAGAATGTTTTCGATCGTTTAAATGTTAACAAACTTACCAGAGCCATTTTGAATAGTCTCGGAGGTATAAAAACAACATTTCTAATCCATTAAAACGTAGACGTCCTGTTGTTCTATTGAAATACTTAAAGTTAATAAACTTTGTTAAATACCGATGCCGTACTAGCTTGCTTAAACTCCCTGTTAAATCTACCGTCATTTGCAGCTCCTAATTTCGCATACGCTCGTTTCTTGGTCAAGTTTAGAATTATGCTGTTCAGGCAAAATGTTAACAATGATGTCAGCAAAGATTCCCCTGACAGAGAGTTAAAACTTGAAAATCGCTGTGGGTAATGATTGCTGAGGCCTTGACCTGGAGTGGGCATATAAACATGATAAAATAAGAAAGTAAATAAGGATTTTGATATCTTAAGGCGACTTTCTTTTGTCTGGACAATAATTTACAAATTATAGTCCATAAATTTCTTTTTTACCTCTATTTCAATTAAAGAGTTTCGAGATGTATTGATGCTACACTGAGTGAAAAATTGCAGCGGCTACAAAACAGAGCTGCGTGAATAATAACTAAGGGTGTTCATGAATATCGATCTATGGATTTATTGAACTGCCTCGAAATGCAAAATCTTGCAACAAGAAGAAATCAACAGTTATCTACTGTCGCGTTCGCAGTACGATTCCCTCGTGAAGAGAGTCGAGCTGGAGTTCGCCGTGGATAACCACACAACAGAGAAGTTTTATCGATAGATTTATTACGATCTCCAGACTTCTAAGGGTGCGGTGAAACTATAATAGCAACATTGTTTATTACGTACATATGGTACAGTTTGACTATTATCTCATCAAATAAACATGAAATAATTTCGTAACTTACGTCTATAGTGTCAAAGAGGAGCCGAGCTTGAAGGTATTTACAAAGATGTTGATTTATATCGGCTAGTATGTTCGAAGGACTTTCTCGTTACCGTGATAACTCCCGCCACTTGTACGGAGCACAACGAAAATGGCACGGTCGGGAGTCATTGGTTTGGCGTGTTCGCCAACTTCACATCTACCGTAATATCTGATAACTATGTAATAAAATAAAAATTTAATAAAATAAATCCAGGGATGTTGCCCAGTTATTTAACTGACAGTTTTAAAAGAATCGATCAGACACATGAATATTCAACAGCGCAAACCCAGTTTAACTTCCAATTTCCTAATCCAAATTCCAATTACTTGAGCGACTTGCAGAGAACCAAAAGGTTGAGAAACTGCCGGAACGTAGGCTTAGAAAAACTGACGTTTCGAGCGAAGGCCCTTCGTCTGAGTGAAATAGCTTTTTCTATACCTTAATTACGGCAGCTTCTCAACCTTTTGGTTTTCTATGATTTATTAGGTCTTTTGTGTGTACACGGCCTTTTGGAAGATCATCCATAATATTGTAGATATCTATTTTTTTTTGGTAAAATAGTACCAGGATTAAGGAAAACTCGATTTTATTTGTAAAAATAAACCTAAATTATCCATTTCTTAAAAATGTAAAATACCGGAGGACGTCGGCAAAACACGAACGATTCCTATCTTTATTCATCTGGTTTACTAAGCACAAGTGAATATAGGACGGACAATCATCTCACATTAACTCTGTCTTCTTACGGCGAAGTCACCGACCTCATCCTTCGTCTTCTTCAGATAATTAAAGTTAGTTCGCTTTTAATTTTTCCCTGCTTAAATTCATATTACAGCCAAAACCAGCTGCATTCGTTCAGTATTTGGGCATTCTGATTTCATTTGTTATTTAGAGTAATGCGAGACGACTTCCTACCATATTTCCATAAGTAGCAACACTTACTACTACAGATCCACAGAAAGTCTTCTTACCAAAGGAACTCGTCGTTGAAAATCTGTATGAAACCAACAGCGTAAATATTAAAGGAAAACGCCAAAATACCCAACAGATGTGTTGTAGGTGGATGCAACTACATATCAAACCAATAGGAATGGTTTTATACAGATTTTTGAAGACAAGTACCTTGTGTTACGTCATATGAGATACAGTTCTATTCCCCTTCCTACTTCGCCATAGGACATGCAGATTCCAGTTTTGACAGCGCACAGCAAATCCAAGAAACGTCCAACACTAAAAATTTCTGCACTGCGTTAGTCTACTAAACAAATACTCTTAGAATAGCGAAAAAAATTGCAGAGTTAGTGACACTTTAAGGAAAGAAATAACATGAAATTGGAAACATTCCATAAGTTAGGGTTAACCAACGGTCAAGAGTGTGATAAAAAATTTAACATCGCATGTGAAGTAGGCTCCGAGTAGACGTCCAAACTTCACGAGCGATAATAAATCTTTTATCACACGAGTGAACATTGATTAACCACCATATCTCACAACTTACTCACAATTAAACGGAGTTTTTCTTTTACTTTACCATGAAGAAAACGTTTTTCGTTAGAAATAAAGACCTGCACTTGTTAACATGTGATAATTAGTTATCACACTCTTTTGTAAGATTATCGCACTCCTGAATATTAATGAGTTGAATAAAAGATTTAAAACTCCTGTTGAAACAATGAACGGTCGGTGAGATGGGAAAGGAAACCTTCAACGCATGCGTTTCTATTGGCTGATTGTTTCATTATTGACCACCACTAACATCATTGACTACCATCTAACTGCCGTGAAAGTACCCAGATTTACATAAACGTGAACAAAAACCTAGAACAAAGACCTTAATAGAGGTTCGAGGCCGTTTTCCTTTGTCAGAGTAAACAAACGTCTTTTCGCTCCTTGGCGCCGCGAAAGAGACGTCTGAGCAACGAGCCAGGAAATTCCGTACGGATGACGTAAATCTGCCGAGATCCGGGTAGTAGCTCTGATTGGTTGTTTTCTGACTGTAAAGACAAAGGTAATGCTTAGCTTTTGCGAACCAGAAAGACAGATTGTTATTCTTTCCAAAGCGAGTCGTGATTACGATTTCACATCTGTGTTTGTTTCGCACGTGTTTGTTTCCGTGTTGTTCGCACGTTTGAATGGAATTTGAAACGCGCGTTACGACGGTTTCTATAGTCCTGACAGGAAGTCACTCGATGTTTAGCAAAATCCGTTCGATTTCGATGGGGAAGTGACGCATTGTATCGCAATTAGTATCTGCTTTGGAAAGAATAGCCATCTGCCTTTCTAGCTCGCAAAAACAAAGCTTTACCTTCGTCTTTACAGCCTAAAACGGCGTTGGAATTGAATCTTTGTCAATCCAAGCAGTATCCACCAATTTGATTTTGCATATGATTACATAGCAACCAATTAGCGCTACTATCTGGATCTCGGTCCACACTAAGGTTTCACACTAAAGTAACTTCTTTTTTTTTCACACTAAGGTAAGTGTTTTTTTTTCGTCAAAAATATTTGCTAATACGCGTGTAAAAAACCGTTTTAGCTAAAACTAGTGCCTTCTGTTTAAAAGTGTGTAGCAGTTATTACACGAACCAAATGAGTAACTTGTAATGCCTTAACTCCTTCCTGTCCGTATAGGTCCTCAGTGAACTCAGGATACTTTAGTATTTAACTCTGGCTAGTGCCAGACGATTTTACTCGTCCAGGGGAAAGTCCTCTGACAGGAAAGAGTTAACTTTTAGTCATATAATTTCATAATATTTTTTAGTGATGGTTGGTTTATATCTCTTATTTATTACTATGCGTTACAGGGCATGGTCTTGAAGTAGCTGAAGATGATAAACTGAACGGAAGAGCGGCAGCAAGTCGCAGTGGCTCAGGTAGAAACAATATTTTATTGATGATTTTTAGCTAAACCTTTGCCAACATAGAAATCACGAATGAAACAACACGGAGAGTTACCGACACCAAAAAAGCCTTCAAATTCTCTGATTACTTTATTATTCATTAGTTCAGATGTTTAGCAACAGTAAAAGCGTAATCTTGTTAGAAATATCACAGCCCAGCATATGATTTTGAAGAAGCCCATAATAATTGAGACATGAGTTA
>JBAHVQ010170413.1:0-18789 GCA_036872915.1 Nanipora kamurai
AATTTGGAACAAGTTTGTAGCACTAGGTAAAATTTGATTGTCCATGTTAATCCAGTCTATGCTGGCTGGGTCATAGGATTTATAAATTTGTGGCCAATATTCAGATAATCCCTCCACGGTTGAGCCTGTGTTTCGTAGATTTTTGCTATAACTTCCCTCGGTAGAGGCTGATTGGTATGGTTTGTCATACGAGTTGACTGATGATTGTTTGAGACTATTTCTCTTCTTCTTGTGTTTTAAAGGGTACCGGAAAAAATTTTGCTCTGATTGGATGAGAGAGCTATGCTGATGATGAAAGTGATAATTTGCTACTACTGGATTTAAGACATCGATTCTTCTAACCTTTATATTTTTATGTTTGTTGCGTCATTAACTTTTTAAGCTGCTTTCTTAGTTGTTTCATTTGGAGTGGTGCCTTGATTTTCAGAAATATTCGCACGAATACGCTGGAATTGCCGGCGATGCTTTTCCGAATATTCTTTTAACTGTGACGTTTGAGAAATCTGGGCACTTGAATTATTGCTTTTATCCAGTTGACTGCTTTTGAACTGTCGTTTATGTTTCTCAAGATATTCGCGTACTTGGTCTTCATGCGATATAGGTGTTAACTTGGTTGTATTATTCGTTTTAATCATATTTTCACTATTATCGGGTTTTGATAACTGTGGGGAAGGATGGTTTTTAACCTTAGGATCACTTATTTTCGTCATTGCTTCATTGCTAATTAGTTCGTTGTTGCTCCTCGGATTATGCAAAGTATCACTTCCTGTTATTAATGTTATGTTTAATAGGTCAGCTTTGAAACTATCCCTTTCTCTCTCGACCAAAATTAGTTTTTCGCGTCAAGAGGCAATAATATTTTTTAGTTCTGTAATTTCCTCATCGTTCTTTTTAAGCTCAGCGTGAGAGTTGTTATGAGAATTACCAGCCAAATAAGTTTCCGTAGAATGCTATCGATCATCGTCTGCCAAACTCAAGACAATATCATTAATGCTATCTAGCTTGCTCTGCATTATTGCCATATCTAGTTTCACACCTTCTAAGTCCACTCCATTTTGTACGCAACGACAATCATGGCAGCCACGACTTGATGTGTAGTTATTTGTAATCAGAGGACTTTCCACTGCTTCTTCTTCTGGTTTGGATTCAAGAGCTTTCATTACAAATATCTCAGTTAGGATTTCACTCATTACTTCAGCGTATTCTCCACGTAACAACACATTACCTTGTTTTCCATAGTACCATGACATACTGAACTCGAACTCTGAGCAGACGAATTTCTTAACCTTCCCTCCAAGCTAAACCATTTGCCGTTTACGCCGATCAATGTATTGATAAAAAACTTCAAAGAATCGAAATCATTCGTCCAAAAAATCGATTATCATTGCAAGTAAAGTCAAGGCAGTTAACTCTTGACTTTAACTCAGTTGACTTGGCGATAATTTGCTCTAAAAGGCGTGATTTAATGTCACTAGGATGAACACTGTTGTCAGCCATGTTGTCAGCCATGTTGTCAGCCATGTTGTCAGCCATGTTGTCAGCCATGTTGAGTAATGGATTTCCAGCTCGTTCCAGGTAAGGAAGCCGTTTCCAATTGACTTGTGAAGAGCTCTCTTCACTAGTCCCACCATCCTCTCAAGTTGGGCACCCCACCAGGGTGCGCGGTTGAGATTAAGCTGGCAAACGATTTCCTACTTTGATAGAAATTCGTTCAGTCGTTCGTCGCGTACCACTTTCTTCAACCAGTTCGATGCTCCTACGAAAGTCTTCGCGTTGTCTGAGTAGATTTTCAAAGGGCGTCCACGTCTTGCTATGAGTCTCTTGTAAATCCCTAGAAATTCGTCCGTCTCCATTGTGTGGGCTAGTTCAAGGTATAGTCCTCTCGTCAAGCTGCAGGCATACAAGATGATGTAAGCCTTCCCTTCTTTCTTGACTTCTTTCGGTACTGAATGGGTCTCGCGTAGTCTACTCCGATGACTTGAAATGGATTGGTACCCTCAGTTCTGTCGCGTGGCAAGTTTCCTGGAGGTGGACTGGCAAATTCTCGAGCTTGGAATCTCTTGCGGCCATAACACTGTTTAAGAACTCGCTTGGTTAACCGCCTCAGCCTCGGGATGGAATGCCTCGCCCTTATCTTGGCCATCGTCATTCCCACTCCACCATGTAGCGTGATCTCACGCACATACTCTACCATCTTCTCTGACTATAGCGTAGATATCCGGGAGATAAATCGGGTAATCTCCTTGGATCCGTCCTCGGCATTCCAGTATCCCATCATTGTTCTGTTGAAGGTTCAATCTCTTACAGCCCTCGTCAAAGGTTGAATCACTAGCAGCAGCGTTCTGGACTTTCCAGATCCAATACTGTTTTTGCTTGTTGACTTCCTAAGTCGTAAGTGCCCCTGTCGTTCTCTGGCTTGGAGCCGATCTTCCGTTGCGTTTAAACCGAGAGACCCATGCACCAACTCTCAACGTTGTCCACAGGTTTCGTCGACTCAGGAGCTGATCGAAATCATCTCTCGTTGCTACTACCACCGCGAAAAGTTCCTTCGTTACTTGGTTTTTGCTCGTGTTTCTTCATTTGCACACGTAACAACATCCGGCAGCCATTGTTGAAGATACGGTAGCCACTCCGGCCCATGCCACCCCAGCTCATTCTCCTTCACGTTTCCTCCTCGACTACCGAGATCCGCTGGGTTGTCTCGTGATCCAGCATGTCGCCATGTTATATATTCCTTGCACTTGATCTTCTACATACGATTGTGTACGAACTGCTTATATTCTGCTCCCCCGAGAATCCAGTGCAGTGCTACTGTGGTATCCAACCATCCGTATACGTTCTGAACTGGAAATCCCGTGAGCGCCTCTTTCACGTTATCGACTAGGTTTGTTGCCATGTGTCCAGACAGAAGCTCTAAACGGGGGATGGTAAGATCTTTGCTAGACGAGCCTTTGCTGCTACCAAGCCCTTGGACATTCCCGCACGTTGAGTAACCACGACGTACACAGCTGGCGCTACCCCATTACCACTAGCGTCTCCGAAGGCGTGGAGGTCGATGCTGTGAATTTCCTCCTGGTAAGCCACATGACTTCTTGACACTATCATCATCTCTGGAAGCCCTCGTTCCCATTTTGACCACCTTTGGCGAAGGTCATTTGGCAGCTCGGTATCCCATGGAATACTGGCATCGCACGCGTCACGGTACAGGATCTTTCCTTCAAGTGTTACTGAAGCGGCTAGTCTGAGAGGATCCTATATTCTCGCGACCTTGCGTAGAACTCCTCGCTTAGTCGATGGGGCATCTTCCGCTTGTAATTTAACTGTAATCTGGTCTGTATCTTTGTTCCAGGTAAGTCCGAGAAGTCCACATTCTTTTCCATGTGGAGTCCCTAGCTGTTGTTTCGCATAGGTCTCTCCCCCGTCGGGTGGTGAACTTGAAGTAGTCTCGAGTTCGGAGGTGTCTGAGTGCCATTTGTGCAGGGTAAAATGGGTCTTTGAAAATATTTCAGTCCCACCGTCCTTAATTTTCTTTGCTTCTGCCACTGTCGTTCCACCACTGATTAAATCGTCCACATAAAGACTCCTCTCAATTTCCTCCACGCACTCTGGGTATTCAGCTCGATGGTCATCCAGATGCTGCTTGATGACTCCCCCAAGGATAAATGGCGATAGGCCCAGACCAAACAGAGCTCTGGGAAATTGGAAAGTTGCTACTCGTTGCGTTGCCAAGTCGTCAAACCAGTGGAACCAAAGGGCGTCTCAGTCCTCCTAGCGTATCCTAACTTGTAAAAAAGCTTGTTTGATGTCACCTGTTATGGCGATGAGATGGAACCTAACACGGAACAGAACTTGCCATAATTGGTTTTGCAAAGGTGGGCCAGTGTCGAGGCAATCGTTCAACGATGGTGCTTTGTCGTGACCCTTCGCTGATGCGTCGTAAACGATTCGCAATTTGGTGGACTCGGGCGATTCTCTTACAACAGCTTTATGAAGGATGTAGAATTCTTTGTCGGTTGGTTCTTGCTCAGCTCGTTCCACCATACCCCGTGCTTGTTGGTCTTGAATTACGTTATCATACTGTTGTAGCAAGCCAGTTTTCTCCAACTTCTTCACGGTATTGGTTAGTCTGCGCAAACTTCTGCTCTTGTTGTTTGAGAAGACAGAATGACTTCCTCTCCATGGAATTCAGTTTCATATCAACCTTCTTTAATGCTCTTAACTGTTCTTTAAATTCGTTGTGAACAACCGTTTGATCCCCAGGCGTAGAGTCCTCCAAAACATCGAGACGATACAAATGCTCGTAATCTGCGACGGACGTTTAAGTCAGGAACGTGACGCTCAGGTCCGATTCCACTCCTGGCGACATCAAAGTCCACTCAAATCGCGCCCAGAGCGTCCAACTTTTCGTGGTGCCTCTGTTTTTATATTTGCAAAGTCACTCATACCGAGAATTAGGTGAACAGGAAGTTTCTGCTTGTCATCTTGATCTTCCATATGGACTCCTTTCAAGCGCGGATATCTGTTTAAAGTAAATGGTTTGGACCTGGGAGAATCGTGACGTGTTTGTGGAAGTTGATCGTACAGATTATTGTAGTCTTGAGAAAGACTGTTGGTGGAAGTGACTGACGTTTCGACAGCCTTAGCGGCGGTCATCTTCAGAGTCAAGATGACCGCCGCTAAGGCTGTCGAAACATCAGTCACTTCCACCAACAGTCTTTCTCAAGACTACAATAACCTGGATATCAGTTTATCACCTCTTGATACTTTGGATTTTCAACTGTCAACAGTTCGCTACGATCAATCTTCGTAACTTCCGTCTCTAAGGTAAAGTTGCCAGACATACTGCTCACACTCACATTGTTGATTTGTTGTGGACCCAGTCATCATTTCGATTTGTCGAATTTCGGTACGCGGAGGGCTTGTCTTGAGACGATCGATTAATGCTGACGAAGCATAGGAACTTCATGCTCTTATGTCAAGTAATGCGCCGATACTCAATTCCATTAACCTTGCCCGCGACCAGGGGATGACAGGCGGTTTTCTTTTCTGCGTTTGTTGCTGTCATAAACTTCTCCTCGACTTTATCACAAATAGAAGAATGGTGTTTTCGTTGGCAATATTGACACACAGAACGACTTTTGCATTCCACGGCTCGATGTTTTGATCGAGTCCAGTTGAAACACAGACGTTTCATCCCCAATAACTTCTTTCGTTCAGCCGTTGACACAACTTTGTTGTACTGGATAGATTGATGGTCGGCTGCGTCACAGTAAACACATACTCTTGGTAAAGTCACGCCATCAGTTGTTCGGAAGTTTCTTCCGTGGGTTCGATGAGGTTCTTTGTCTGGTCAGCTATAACACGATGGAGTTACCACCCGATGTTTCTTTTCCGTGTCAGTGATTCCGATTTCCAGTTGTACCCCAGGATGAAATCTAGTCCTAAGATTCCCTTGGGTTCGATATCTGCTACCCATATCTGGTGGACAACATCTTTTCCTCCCACTTGGAGTTTGAAGTTCCCACGTCTCTAGAAACGGTGAAGAACTACCATCGACTGATGTCATGCTGTGTCCTTCCAATTCTGGTCTTTTGCGTTGAGAGATATTTTCCAGGATTTCAGTTGTCAAAATCGTAATATTGGCTCCAGTATCGACCAGAAATCTTACGGGTACTCCGTGCACCATGGCCGTTACATAAAGGCCGTCTCTGCACTCGGTAGGAGTACCGGATCTTACGGATGGCGGAGTTTCGGAACAGGACCCTTTTAGTTGCTGTTCTGCCGAGCTCCGGGGCGCTAGACTCGGCAGTTTTTCGTTTCCCCGTTGCTTCTCGTCTTGTTTCACAGTATTCTTTGGACAGTCACGTTCGAAGTGGCCCAGGTCTCCACAACTCCAGCACGTCTGTGGGCGTCGCGTCCGTCGTCGGTTGTTCCTGGGTGCATCACTGTCCTTCGTCTGCTCGACCAGCTGCTTTACTAAAGCCTTGAGCTCGTCGTCTTCACGCTTGAGGTCTGTCCCAGGAGATTTGTGGGATTCGGAACAGGAAGCGGTCACAGCCCTCGCGTTCACGTCTCGTTTATCCGCGGAGAAGAAGGTTACAACCTCCACCTCAATGGTTAACGCCTCATTCAGGTTCTCTGCTCTCGCTTGGTGGATTTTCCAACGCACATTTGCGTCGCCTACCGCGTCGATGAAGTCGTCTTTTTCCATGGCGTCTCGGAGCTCTGCGGTAGCGCCAGGGAATGCTTGACGTGACAGCCTTCTTACAGCCTATGCGAGTTCAGGAAGGGTCTCGGTCTTTTATACTTGCCTTTTCCGGTTCCTGAGGGTTACTCGGAACATCTCGGTTCGACTTCGGTTCCCGAACCTGCCGTTAAGTGCTGAGACGAGTTCCTTGAAGTTTGTTTTCTGACTCCTGTCAAGGTCTCCCAGAACTGCTTGCGCCGGACGCTGAGACTCACAGCGAGTAGTGGCTTTGTTGGTGTGGTCTCATTCATTTATTTCGGCCGCAAGTTCAAACTGTGCCTGGTAATCGTCCCACGAAATAGATCTGTTGTAGGTTGTCGAGCAAACGAGCGGTTTAACTCTGATGTGATGTGGAAAGCCGAGCTGTTTGCTTTGGTTGAAACGGGAATATTGACCAGATCACTTGCTTGCCCACGAGGGTCTAATGGAGTGTTTAAACTGTGCGGTCGACCGAAAGTCTCTTCCGTTTGTTTCGCCGTTTCGATCTACTCGATGCGTCTTGTAAGTGCGCGATTCCCTTTCTGAACTGGCCTCGTTCTTCTTCTATTCCCGAACTCAATCTGCTTACGGCTTCGAAGACTTTATCAACGCTCTCTGAGTTGTTATTTTGGCAAGAAGTACTTGCTGCTACCGGTGGCAGTCGACTATCAGACATTACGCGCCTCGGCTCTGTCAAATTCATATCGTCGTCGAAGTTTATCAACGAATACGCCATCTCGAATCTGTTTCTCACGATTGTCACTAGGCTGTTCGTTCCCCACCGCTGCGACCAATGTAACGTACCGCGATAGCAAGACAGACTACTGCTGCTTAGAGTCACTTTGTTTATGTCCAAAAGAACTGAACATTTTATACACTATATCTAGCTCGAAGGCTTTTTGTCAGACAGTCAGTGTAACCCCAGCCGACACTTGTGTGATTTCGGCGCGCCAAGGCGACGACAGCCGAGGGGGAAGAGCAAAACATGGTATCGTTACAAAGTGAATCAATACATTCATGGTGAGCGTATAGATGAAATTCTAATCAAAATTTTCATAATGAAACGCCGAACACAGTTTTGTTAACTTTGGAACAGTTGTAGCGCTTATCTTCGCATTTGGCAGAGAAGGATAACAATGATGAGAGTTGAAACTGGCTGGGGAATATTAAGGATTATCCTGGTTTCGAATTAAAAATTGAGTTTTATTAATTTAGAGAAAAATCATAACATTAAGTTTTCTTCTTCAACTGTACAAAGCTTACAATAAACAAACCTCATCTTTTAATACCACTTTAATGACATTTTAACAGTTAATTCTATTAATAAACTTTTCAGAAAAATAGTGGTCCAGCGTACAACACAATTTACTGCGAAATCTGTCTGTTTAGTTCGCGTCTTTCAAGCTTTCACGCAGTGAAGTGCCAAATACCAGTTGCACGTATTGCCATTCGAAGGTCTCATCAGTCTTGACCAAAACCGTTATAAGCCGATGACGTGACGGTAAACATTAAAAACAAAAGTAAATCTGATCAAATGGACGAACTCGTCCTTACTAAATTATTACTCCCAGCGGCCACCCTCTCTTCAACAGTATTTCCTTTCACGCACTCTATGCTGTATCTTATGTAAATATTTATCAGTGCAATTGTGACGGGTTTGTTCATACTATATTCTGGAAGAGAAGACTTTATTATAGAGCAGTTAAAATATGGAAAGACATGGATGGTGACTTTAAACAGATTCAACAACAAATTTAAGAAAAACTCAGAGTAAATGTTTAAGAAAGTTTTATAGTACACTGTAACCATTTTAGATCAGATTACGTTTTATGTATTTGATTTATCAATTTAGTATTATACAGGGTGATTCAAAAAGAATACCCCAAAATCATCAGGCGATATTTCAAAAATAAAAAAAATAGAAAACCTAGCTTGGACACCTGTATTGTAAATACCTTCAAATTTTTATTTCATGCTTTACAAGTGCTCAAATCATCAGGCGATATTTCAAAAATGAAAAAAATAGAAAACCTAGCTTGGTCTTTCAGAACTCTTTCCTTTACACAGGCGTCCTGTCTCTTTAAACTGTCTAACCCACCGTCGAATGCTCTCACGATGGGGCGGATCAATGCCAAATTCTGTTCTAAAAGCACGCTGCACTGTGATAATGGCATCTGTTTTCGCAAACTCAAGCACGCAAAACGCCTTCTGCTGAGGAGTCGCCATTTTGAGGGTAAGTAAACACGTGGTCTTCCTACAATTGAACGGCGCCCGAAGGATTACGTAATTACAGCGGTGAAATTGACATCCACTCAAACTTGGATAACTCCTCCATCAAATGACTACTGATTCAGTCTATAACAATGCTTTAGAACTGGATAAATGCGTGATTATTTTGGCGTATTCTTTTTGAATCACCCTGTATTTTTGATGAAAATATTAGGATATAATCAGTTTAGATTTGTAGTTTTGTATAGGTTTTAACGTATTACTCACGGTAATTGAGTGTTCGAAACCCAGTTGGAGAAACACAACATAAGTTATGAAGTTTACCCAAAGGAAACATGAAGTGCAAAAAAACTACCAAAACTGTTAAGCCACTTTAAGATGTTTACATTTACTTTACAAATGCTCTTGAAATATGGGAAATGCCCCCTTAGAGGCCCAGAGATTTCAAAATCTCGCAGAGGACTATGGTCACCGACCCCGCATATTTTGCCCATCAGTAAAAAAAATCACATCACCCACTTTCAAATTTCCAACTGCTCTTTATGGCCTCGTGCTTAACTTTTCTTATGAAAATGAGTGTTGTTGCTAAAGAGAGCTTCTGTTTCTTTTATTTTTTTTTTTCGCAGAAATGAACAGAAAATTAGAAGGTAAGTTACACTAAGCAGTCATTATATATATCTCTATTACAAAGTATAATGATTCTAAAACAAAAACAACAATCCATAGAATGCATTTGCCTAATAAATTGGTCATAGTGAATGATATTCCTTAATGAATCTTTTATGAGATAATTTTTTGAAACATCTTGGGTGAAGAACGAAAAATTTTAATTGGTGGAATGCGTCAATCGTGAGTGCCGTAATCTTGCGGTGTCTTTCGGAGAGCAATTTCAGGTTCTCTTCATCGGCCCAGCTTTCCCATTCTATAAATGCTAATATCATACTATCGCCGATTCCGTTAACTCGTTTATTCACCAGTGACTAATAGAAGCTTCAGTATTTTACTGTGGCTAACGCGAGAGTATTTTACTCTGGCTAACGCCAGACGACTTTATAGACGATTTAGAATGAAAACTGTTTTAAATTGAACATAACATTTTGATTAGAACTTCGTCTGGGAAAGAACATTTTATTATAGAGCAGTTGAAGTATCATTATGGAACGATTTGGTTGATGATCTCATGCGGATTAAAACGACTTAATAAAATTTAATTAAAAAATCAGAACAATGTTTGGAAAGTTTCATGGTACAATGTAACCATTTTGGGTGATGTTACTTTTTGGTGTATTTGATTTATTGACTTAAGGTTACGCCATACCATGGAAAGATCATCTACGAAAGAGCCCACAGCTGATTTTTAAAAGAAGAATAATTAATTTTTTTCTATTTTGCCGTATTATTAAAAACCCCTTGCTTTGCGCTGCAAGAATGAAGATCATGTGGCAACTGTGTTGACAGAAATATATTGACACTTACTTTGAAAGAACGCTAGAAATCGAAGGCTTTGATAACACTTACCTGCGGGAATTTAAGCTGTAATAATGCCAACAAAGCCCAAGAGCACTTCTTCAGGTGTGTCTAAGTCTAAGTTGAGAACTGACAATGTATTTAGTATTCGGCTGACTGAAGTCGCCAGAGATTTCATTTTCGCTTTCACTTTCGCATGTATCCCAATACTGGGATAGAGAAGGATCTGACAGCTAAACCAACTCGATACTTTTCTGGCAGCTTTTTAAACTCTCGTTTAACTTTCCCTTACTAAAGATTTCTCTCGCGCGATGATCAGGACTAAGCGCGCTTACTGAAGAAAACTCATTTTGTTCTTCGTTGGTTTTGGTCTGTCCATCTTGGGAGTAGCAAGAGCCAAGGTCGCTTTGAACCCCCTGTTTCTCTTACGAAAAAGTAGACTGTTTAGCTTCATTGCGAGCTTTTCCCTATGGGATCGGATCAAAAAAGAATTGAATTCCGTTCCCAAGACTTCGACTTATGCAAAGTCATCGTCGTAAGAGAAGACGTTGTCGTTCCTTTTCTGTGACTTTATAGTGACAATACAAAACTCTAATAAATAAACATCTTGATATTGGATATCATGGGACATGTTAAAACTTGTGTCATTAGTAGTTAAAATTTCGCAGAAAAATTATAGTACCAGAACTTTTCACAGTTAAATGTCTCAAATTTTTCATGGTATGAACTAAAAGTCTCACCATTTTTAAGGATATGGTTTAAACTAACTAATTCCGTAATATAATAAACATGATATTTTTTATCCTTCTATGGTGTGACGTAACCGTAATATTTTATTTATGATGTAAATATTAGAATCTGGTCAGTTTAGGTTGTATGGATGTTAATACATTACTCACTGTAATTGAGTGTTCGAAAGTCTGTTGTGAAACACAATAAAGTATGAAGTTTGCCGAAATGAAACATGAAGTGCCAAAAATTAGCAAAATTGTTCAGGCACCTTAAAACCTTTACATTTACTTCATAAACGCTCTCGAAATAGGGGAAATACCACCTTAGAGGCCCAGAAATTTCAAAACTTTTCAGAGGAGTATGGTCACCGGCCCCGCGCATCAGTGTAAAATGATGACATCAGCCACTTCGTTTCAAATTTCCGCATGCGCCTATGCGCTGGTGCTAGACTTTTCCTATGAAAATGAGTGTTATTGCTAAAGAGAGCCTCTTTTTTTGGTTTTTTTGTTGCAGAAAGGCGGCAAGAAAGAGAAGGTAAGTTATACTAAGCACTCATTATAGATGTCTGTACTACAAAATATAATGATTCTAAAACAAAAGGAACAGTCCATAGAATCCATTTGCCTGGTAAAGTAGTCATAGAGAATGGTATTCTTCTATGAATCTTTTACGAGAGAATGTTTTGAAAAATATTTTGGGTGAAGAACGAAAAAAACCAATTGGTGAAATTGTGGAAAAATTACGAAAACTTCAGGATTGACCAGCAAAATTGATTTTATCTGCTGACAACAGAGAGAGTTTGGCTAAAGTGTTGTCGAAGTTGGGCTGGAAAACGGTTATTAAGAGAAGAGCTGAGCGGAAGGATTTACTGCTGTTCAAGATAAAAGATAATCTTGTGTCTGAATGCCTCTGGTCAATTTATTCCAAATTTTATATTCATCGCCATAGTAAGAACTTTGTAAAGAGGAGTATTAGTTATAAATTTCGGTAACCAATGATGATGTGCGTAAGATAGTCGAAATGTGGAATGAAATGTTTGCCATATTCGCAGTGTCCGCTGTTTTGTATAGTATTAATTATAATGGCGGTAACCTATTGAAAGAGCTATCTAGTGAATGAAGTCATACTAAGTCTTCATTTTCCTTTAGACAGGTTTTTCCTTAGCACAACTACTACATTAAACCTAAAGCTCATTGAATAATCTGAGACCAACAAAGTCCTAGAGATACAATGAGAAAACTCACATAAACATTGCGAAATCGACAAATTGAACAAATTAATGTGTTCAGCTATCCACAAAAGTTTTCGAATTAGTTCCTACAGATTTCGTTGCGGACAGTGAAATACCGCCAGTGGACAGTTTTGATTTGTAACTTTGCCACGTTCAAGCAATGAACACCTCAAAATCCTAAAAGAAATTCCCGTGGCCCCCTTTTAAATTCTTAGAAAATCTTGATGGTCAAACTGAATGCCATGGACTTAGAAAAACTCTGAGCTACAAATGGGACTGAAAGCCCCAAGTCATTGACGAGTGACTCGTCCCAGGCTTAAACAGCGTAAGTAACCTTGCTCTTCCATCTGAATTCTAGTGGCTAACAGTTAGTGCTTCCAAAAAAGTGGTTTTTTGAGCGCGTAATAGGTCACGGTTCGTCGCGCAAGTCTAGCAAGAATTTTTTGATCGTTTTTTCAATCTTCTCGGACCATAATGAGTGAACGGCGGAGTTGTTAACCGTTAGGAATTGAGCAGAGGCCGATCTCCAAGTAACGTGGTTTGTATGACAGGATACCAAACTAAAGTGTGCCGACTTAATTCGTTTTTAGGATGGCACTTATATTCCGTGTTTTAAATCTGTACTTAAGAAACGACCATAAAAATAGAAAAAGTTATACATCTTTTTATTTTATATAATACACAATAATACATAATAATACACAATAATACACAATAATACACAACAATAATGCACAGGCTGTTGTCATGACAGCTTAAACCAACCAGTTTTATTGATACTGACCTATTTTGTGTCGTTATGTTTCGATTTTTTGGCCAAGTCAAGGACAAGATCCTTCGAAGATGTTTCCAAAAAGTATACCCGATGATGAGATATATTGTTGACTTGAATATACAAGAATGTTTCTACTCACACACTCAAACACCTAGCTACATGACCAGTCCGGATATTATTGACTGTTTCCAAGGTTTTACCGTAACACCAAGTGCTCTTGTTGTGGCTGCTGCTTTATGGAGTGATTATAAACGTCACTGTACCTTTAAAGTACTTATTATTATGACTCCAAACAGAGCAATATCTTACGATTACATCAGTCTAATGTGCGAATGGCCCTTGTCCTTTGCAAAGGTCTTTAATCCAAGTAAAATGGAGAGCATTTCCAAATAGTTAAATGTGATGGTTAGATTCCAGTTGCGTCCAGGTCCTCCTGAAAATATTACTTTGCACTTTGCACATCACGCTGAAATGGTGGCATCAGTGGTAATTTCCTGCCGGAGCTCCACACGTGATAATTGTTGATAGGCAGCTTCGATATTGAGTACCGACCACTGCTGTTCAATTTTAGCTTTCTGTGATAGGTACATAGGATTATCAAAACTACCATTTCACCTTTTTAAAGTTTTTTATGTTTCTCTAAGTCTCCATAGTACACCTTTTGCACTTCATTAAAGCAAAAGCGATTCGCATCTTCAAGAGCGGTTTTCAAACTTAAATAACGTCAACAAATTTCATAGCGCTAAAAGGAAATTCATTGACAATAAGTAATTAAATATTCCATTAAACTGAAGTTCAATAATGTCTATATAAATAATATTAACATTTATGGCATTCCTTAGCGTCAATCAAAATCCAGTCGGAAAAATGAGGAAATCAACAAAATAAAATAAAAAGTCATCCATCAGTTTTCGTTTCAGTGGTTCTCTAAAGATATAAATTCAGTGGTTCTCTAAAGATATAAATTCAGTGGTTCTCTAAATATATAAATTCAGTGGTTCTCTAAAGATATAAATAGGGACCTCGTATTCAGATCATTCACCCCTGGTGAAGACACTTGACAGGAGTGTCGAAACGTTGGGTCATGAACGGTAGTCTTGTAAGCTACGTTCAAAACTTTTCAAGCCAGTGTAGCGTAAAACCATGTCTGATTATTCACTTGGCTGCGTTGGGAATTTGTTGACGAGCTTTAAAGATATTACCATCTATTCCTGCATTATTAAGGAGCTTTTTGACCGAGTGGGCTAGTGTTCCTGATGTCTAAAGGTCTAAAGGTGACGGTACGGGTTTCATATGCTTTAAGACATTCACATGGACGTAAAACTTGTCATTGGGAAAGGTTGCATAAAATGAGGTTTTTAATGTCTGGCAACTCGTACAGATTTTATGAGTTCTGAAAGTCTAAATTTGATCACTGAGGATGATATTTTTCTAAACCTAAGGTCATGTGCATCTAATTCTGAGCCACGCTCTACAGGTATTAGGGCAAGAATCATAACTAGTTTCTCTGAAAGTTTTTGAGTTATCGAGATTCGTAACGTTAATCTATTATGATTGAGGACTTTAGTTTGATCCCAAGTGGAAGAATATCTTGGAATGAGTGGTTTCTTTTGAAAGATACCTTTCATTACCTGGCACACTTGGGGTGTTGACCCACAGTTATGCCATCAATCTTCGGAAGAGTCGTGGAAACGGCAGAACGATAGGCTTTGATTGTGCGATATTCTTTGCCATCTGCAAATTGTGCTGTCCAAGAAGTTAATTACTTGTTGAATAGGTACTGAAATAAGATCGATTTTTTGTTTCTGACACCAGTTACACGAGCAACGGCAGGCTGATTGGTAGGATTTAGAAGTCTGGTTGCGCCAAGCGGAGGTCAGAAGGTCTTAAGCTTGGTTCGAAACTCCCAACGATGAGTAGTGTTTTCTAAAACAAACCAACCAGCTAGTCGGAGGTGTGGAATGGGATGTAGGTTGCCTTCCTTGCTGAGGAGGCATGGTCCTTTTGCTAGTAAGCGTGGGAAGTCTACCCTCAGTTCTAACAGGATGGGATACCATGGCTGGGTTTCGCAAGACTGGGGCTATTGGGCACTATAATGGGACATTCTATGTTTTTACTTGGGATAGGCACCGTCTCATCAGACTGAATGGAAGAAATGCGTAACTCTTTACTTGAGACCAGTCTAGAGAAAAGGCATTTGTTGCTTCTGCCGCTGGGTCTGGTCGCCAGCTGACAAACCTGGGTAACTGGTTTGTTAGCCTGGTAGCAAATAGGTCTATCTCTAGGGGACTCCAAAGATTGTTGAGGCTAGCAAAGATTGTTAGATCTAGTTTCCAATCTGCTGAATCCCTGTCTACTCTGGACTCTGAAACATCCAGTATTTCTGGGATGTGTTGACCCAGTGAGATTACCTTGTTTTGCTGGCACCACTGCCATATCTCGTAGACTATGCTTGCTAGTACTGGGGATGGACCAGCCATTTTGTTGATGTAAGTTAATACAATGATGTTGTCCATTAACAGTTTTACCTGGATTGAGACTGTTTTTTTGGCAAAATGATTTTATTGCAAAGCCCCCTGCCATGATTTCTAGGCAGTTGATGTGATGAAAGCGTTCCTGTTTTTACCAAACGCCTCCTGTTGTTATTCGATTGCAAGTTCCTCCCCAACTCAGGTTTGAAGCATCTGTTTCTATTATGAGATCCTCCTTTTTTCTTAAAAGGGACCTCCCATTCCACCAACGTATCTCCTCTTGGGCAGCTTGTTCTAGTGATAACATGGCCTCGTACCTTCGGTTGCTGCTAAGGTTACATTCCTGGCTTTCAAAAGGAACTGGTAATGAAGGGGTCCGGGAAAGACTGCTGGAATTGAAGCCGAGAGTTTTCCGAAAAGGCGAGACAATGTTCTGAATGAAACAGTTGGCTTGGTTAACATTTTTTGTCAGTCTTTCTTTATGCTCTTCACCTTGTCTTTCGGGAGCTACAGAGACATTGTGCCCGAACTTACCAAAAATCCCAAGAATTCCAGTTCGAGGATGGGTTTGAAATCTGATTTGTCTGACCTGAGTTTATTAGGAAACCCAGTTTGGTAAGTAGATTGTTTGTGATGGTAGTGTGTTCTCGAAGTAAGACCTGCACTCAGCCACTGTTAGGATATCTTCTAAATAGATTATTATTCTGATTCCCATGTTTCTCATTTGGGCCCCTGCTGGTTTGAGTAATTTTGTAAAAGTACGGGGGGCACTTGCCAGACTAAAGGGGACGCATGCAAACTCCCAAGGGTGTCTATCCAAAGGAAGCGGAGAAATTTTTTCTGACTTTTCCACACTGGAACAGTCAGATAGACATCTTTTAACATTGTCACCCCTTCCATCTTAAAATGTTAATATTCTACAAAGTGGTTTAAATCTTTAAGACTGGTAACTGATCTGTGACCCCCTCCTTTCTTGAAAACTGCGAATAAAAGACTTATGAACTGTGTCTCTTTGTGACAATTGGGTTCTAGGACTTCCTGAAATGCATGTTTTTAAAACAAGGCCTGACTTTCCTCGTTTATGATCTTGCTTTGTTCTGTTGTGACATGCATAGATTAAACATACCTTTGATGAGGTAAGTCTCGAAACTCGACTTTGTAACCTTTCACTGTTTCTTGGGCCAAGGGGTCGTTTGTTATGGTTTCCCAGTTCTGGTAGAAGTGAACAAGTCTGCCAGCTAGAGGGATTTGTGTCGCATTTTGGGTAAAAAGGTTTAGTGGCATACCTGTAACTGAAGGAAGGTTCGTTGGGTCTGGGGAAAAGTTTGGTTGAAACTTATTTTGTTTCTGCCCCGTTCTCTGTAAGAACTTGAACTATGGAAAGATTGACCCCGAAGCGGGGGTTCCTGGTGAAACTAATTGCACCCCTCGTCAACAGGGTTTGTTGAGGGGGTGCCCTTTGGTAAAAACTGTCGGCTTCTAGGCACAAAGGTGGCAATCGAAATTGCCTTCGCTGTTTCAGAACGTAGGGTAACGCGTTGCTCAAATTGTCGACCAAAAAGGTCTTTGCCGCTACATACCCATGATTCTTGGGCTCCAGGCGTTTAGATCTGCGTTTACTTGATATGTGATTGTTCGCATTTCCGAGCAGTTGTAGGGATTTTAGTCAAGTAGTTCAATATTATTGGAACATTCAACTGTTCTGGATCCACCTTGGCCTGTAGAAGTGTGGCTTAGGTCATGGCAACTGGACCTACTACGGCTAAAACAAAGTCCTGAGTTTTCCGCAATGCTTTATGTTCCGTCTTACATTTTGGAAGAATGTCAACAAGAAATTTATCCATTACTGGTGTATAAAGGCGTTCATGTTAGGACGAGGGCACAAGCGTACGACTTGTCGTTTATGGTAGCCGGTTAATGGTTTTACAAAACAAACATTAAACAAGGTTGGCAGTTCTTCAGAAGCTTGCCGTGTGTCGGAGAGTGATTCTACAGTTTCACCTTCGTTCTCCATTGTGAGCTCGTGTTCATTGTCCTCAATATTTACGATGGGAATAATGTTCAAATCATCACCTACCCATGTTATCTTTGCAGGTCGCTCGTGTAAATTGCCGGTTTGTAATCCAGAGGCGCAGCTGAGAGTCAACGAACGTTTTGATAACGCAGGGTTGGTACTGGGCGCTCTTTGTCGTTTTTGTCGACCGGAGGAAATACCGGTCGAACTTTCATGGTCATGTAGGCCATGTGGCCCGTCGTTTACAGTTGGGCTCGTTGAGTTAAGATAGCCTTTAACGTTCGCTGCAATAGGGACTTTAAGATTACAACAACGGACTACGACTAACGTTGAAGAATTTAACGTGATAGGAACTGGTGATATGCAAGTATACTTTAAAATATTGGTACAACATCGCACGAATGCGAAACTCTGTGTATTTTCGGAAAAGAAAGAGCTTTCGCAGCCATGTTTCTGGCTAGAATAAACTCAAGCTTTAGTGACATTTTGTAGCCACCTGGGCCCGCCCTGTGTCTAGCTCGTTAAAATGCTTTTCCTACGTTGTAAACAGAGTTATGATTTCTCTTGAGATGACGGCGTTAAGATTTCGTTTGGGACCAATTTTTGCATGCCGTCTTTGTATTTGGCATGACATTCTATTGTCTAAAGACCTAGCCGCACTCGTAGTCGTTATGTTATCTTAAAGTCCCCAATAGTTGGTAGTACGGTTTCCAACATCATAGATATAAACTCAGTGCTTTACAGCACTGAAGTAATTGTATACGATAACATATTACCTGAAACGTCTTTTCCCGAGGAATCTTTTTCTTGTTCTGGATCAGCCATATCTTCTTTTTTTCGTGAGCGAAGCAAAAAGACGAGGATCGTGGGGTGGACCTTCGAGCCCAGTTTTTTTACTCTTGTTTTCTTGTTTTTCTTTAAAGTTGATGTTATTTTGAGTGAAATAATAAAGATAAAGGATTGTTATATGAGGCGATACTTATGCAGTTCAAGCAATGTTTGACCGTATTTCCCCACCCCAATTAAAAAGGTCCTAGTTACTCAACTTAAACTAGTATTTTCGAAATTGAGTCCATCGAAACTGCATTTGGCATATTCGAACGTATTTGGCTACCTCTTCCGCAGGCGTTTCCCGTTTTTTTTCTGTGTTGTCTCTCTTTATAGATCACCTCGGATTGATTTAGATGGCTTTATTCTCTTTAGTATCAGCTACCACCATTACATATTTATCTGACGGGAAGAGATCCCTTGAACCTCATTTATATATGCTTGACCGGAAGTAGCTATTTACATATAGAATATATTACATCCACCTTTCTGTAAAAAAAATTTTTTTCATATTTTTTAAAAAAATTTCTTGAATAGCTAATTGTGAATGAATCTTAAGTTATTGCTATATAAATATTGTCTCATCAATTTTGTGACTGAGCATAATACCAATTATTATAAGTATTTAAATATATGTATGTATATATGTATGTATATATGTATGTATATATGTATGTATATATGTATATACGTGAAAGTTTTGGTTTACGAAATACAAAGTGGGCTCAATACCAAACAGATAGAGCAAATAGTATTATGTCACTTAGCTCAAAAAGTCACAAAGTGTGACTTTTTGAGGTAAGTGACATAATATAT
>JBAHVQ010170444.1:0-18772 GCA_036872915.1 Nanipora kamurai
CAACTTGAATCGGTAGGCGGTGGATAAATACACAAGTCGGTAGTCTACCGCCTAAATCGGTAGCATTGGCATGTATGCTTACGCGTTGTGTAACACTTCCATGATTTTACTTCCCTGCAATCATACACTGTCACAAGGGGTCACGTGAGACCGCATGGTCTACCCAACCTTCACTGCACGCATAGCTTCCGAAGTCTTATGAAGCTCGGATTTGTTTTTTTCAATTTGGTCAAGGAAAACGCTTCTTTTCCTTGCTTTCTTCGTAAAATGAGTACTGTGACGATGTAAACTAAAATTCATAAAATCTGCAGCCACATTGACTTCCGAATAAGGGAAAATTTCCTCAAGACGATACTGACTCCCAAATAGGAAGTTCATAAATGAGGAAACTTCGAACAACTACTACTTCGAGCACAACTACTTCGAACATTTGCTCGAACAAGCTACATCTCTTTTATTATAGAACCTTTAGCTATCACTTTTAACTATTTGCAAACTTGGAAATACTGACAATTTATATTGTAATGCCACTGTATTTATAATTAAGCCGAAGGTGGTAATAAAAGTTTATTATTTGTTATTAAGTCAAAGGTCAGTCAAACGATGTTACACTCAAAGTTTATGTGGTGTGGAAACAACCGTGGGTGATTCATTTCGAAGTCTTGCGGAAACATTGCAGGCTGAGCTTGCTTCGTTGAGCAAGGAGGTACTTAAGAGGCGGACTAGTTCAACATCAGATGACAAAGATTCATCTTGTCACTGACGCAGAGCAAGATCAATCGCGAGACCTAACACTCGTTCTTCCGACACCACGTACAGAATTTACGAAAAACAGTTTTCCATTTGCAGGAGCAAAAATTTAGAGTGATCTCCGCAATCGGTTTAATGACTTGTATTGTATTTTATATTTTTATACCATGCTGTTATAAGTGTTATTTATATACTTGAATTCGACTTATCGGTTTTCATGTAAAGCAGCCATTTTTAAATGAAGAAACTCTGAATTTGAAATACATATTTCTCCTTATCCATGAAAGGAGAATGAGAATCCCTTAATGTATTATGTTTCCTTTTTTATTCAACCAGATGAATGGCCTTGTTATTTCGACAACATTCACATAATATTTCAAATCTTTAACTGTGTCAAGTGGTATCCTCTTAGTCTTTCGTTTAGATCAAAGAAAAAATAACTACAGCATAAAATCAACAAATCACTGGAAACCAGCTTCGAAATAATCTTTGAAGTTTTGTTGGTAATTTTTTAGCCCTTCAAATCTCGATGTTCTGTATGCAAAACACAGGTGCTCTTCTCCAACTTCTGCATTTTTCGCCCGCTTCCTGTTCGATTTTCGACTTGACAAACGTATTTCAAATTTACGGAAAATTTTCCTGCAACGAAGTCCACTTTGACGAGCGTTCCAGATGACAGTTCGTTGGTGTGCACTGCGCAACGTATCATCACTAAAAGTTGGCAGAATTTCTTTTTTATTCTAAGTGATTTCTTGACCGTTAAAGTGTTCAACATTTGCCTTCTCGATTTTGATAAGTCCAAAATTGTGTTGCCTGATATTTTTTTGGCTGTCTCACATTTTTAGCCCATATAATTATTACAAGTAGTTTGTGCTAAAATTATTGTCACTTATATAACATAATTCATCAATTTTTGTAATATAATACGGGTACAAATAAATCCTTTTTGTCTTGTCTTTTCTTGTCTAAGACGATTGAATGGCAAAGTAAAGAATTTTGCATTGATTATTTGAATTTTGCATGACAGACCTTCAATTCTCGTTGTCCTTGGTAATTCTAGATACTTGTAATCCTCCTTGTTAATTGAGGTAAGAGTTATTCTTTTCACACGAGGTACCCGATCTTCCTTCATTCAGTAAAATGACGAAATACACATGGATAACATAATCTAAATAATGCAACAATTACTGAAAGATGAAAATGGATAAATAAAACATACAATTAGGGAACAATAAAACGATTACTAAATGCGTGTTTTGTAGTAAAAATTCCTCGGTTTTGTTTATGTTTTATATTGTTTTAGAACCAAATCGTGCTATCGACTGGGAACATTATTTTACGGTCATTAAAAGTGACATTATTCTACTAGGAATAATCAAAAATTACGTAAGAGCATTAAAAGCATGGGTAGGCAAAAGGAGATTTGTGAACATCTATGAAAGTGATGAGGAATTATGAATATTAAAAGGGAAGATCAGTATTCCGGTATGGTGAGCATTTGATTCTTACCATACATGAATATAAGCTTTTTTATTGTGCATGTATGATACAAACGAATATTCCAATGTCCAAAATATAATGAACCACTTCAGAACCAAAGCTCTGCCAAAAAGACGATTCAATATGGACCTTAAATCGCAACAATTGATTGTTTGATCCATACCACAACAACACGAGTTTGTTTCCAGTTTTTGACTGCGAGAGGCTTATATTGGGAGGCCTTTTGGGAACTACTGATTTCGGGGCTAAAACAGCCACAAAAAAAATCTCGGTCACAACGTAACATGGTAGAATTATGATGGCGTTCTTCTTCGTCGAATGCGGTAAAATTTGTGCTCGATATGGTCCACAGTCTTTTTTTATGAACAGTAATGTACTTAGTGTTGAACGCGAACTTCGTTCATGTGGGAGCTTGGTAAATATCCGCAACCTTCTGATGACCGGCGAGACGCTCTAACTATTGAGCTACCACGACTGAGGTAGTGAGTTAGGGTGCAGGTTCATCATATGTACCGCCTAAGCGGAATTCACGATATGATAATAATGATGGAAATGCACTTAGTGTTGAACACGAACTTGGTTCATGTGAGAGCTTGGTAAATATCAGACGACTAGTGCACGTTCGTCAAAGCTTGTTCTCTCAGAAAAAAAGGTTGTGGGTTCGATTCCCGTCTAGGGCTCAGAAATCGTTTTTCCGAGAGAACGAGCTTTGACGAATGTCCACTAATCGTATGAACAGTGAGCTATGTCGTTTAGATATGTGCTGGTGAAAAGTTGAATGGACAGTCTTCTAGCACTTCCAATTCAAAAATGAATACGAGGTCGAAAGGTCATCCATAACCAAACATCAGAAACATCCTTTAATATCGATCAAAGAACGAACAGGCACAGTCAAGACTCAAAATTAAAATTCAAAACTCAGAATACTTCGCGCGTAAGACAGAAGTGCGAAACTGTTACTTGTTACTTATTAAATTTTTGGTTTGTCCAAACAGATTTAAGTGATTCCATGCTTCATAAATTAAGCACGTGCAGACGCTCTTCCCCTTTCTCCAGGGGAAAATTAGGGGCAGCTTCTTCGAAGAAGGAAAGGCTCTCATTCAGATGAAATCGCCTTTCAGATAGTCTCAATCGTTAGATAAGTAGTTTTTTTCATTAACGATTATAAGAATCTCCAAATTTCCTTTCAATTTTCTTTTCTAAAATTAAATTTCCTTTTCTAAGGTTAAATTTCCTTGCCACTTCCTTGTAAATTCTATTTCCTTGCATTTTTCCTGGCAAAGGCCAAAATTTCCTTCTGTAAGAAAATTTCCTTCCAAGTGGAAGAACTGTATAGCTTATCGCAGGACATTCAATTCTGTATTTTTTATCGGAATCCGAAATAGGTAAAGTAGATCATTCAGATGGTCTTCCCTTGACAATTCTCTGGCATTAGACAGAGTAAAACAGCACTGTAGCCAAACGGTAACCACGGGAAGGAACAGGGTTAACTTCAAAAACAATTCCTGATTTTCTTTTGTACGAACTATTTTAATATTTTTTACGGTCAACGACGTGAGACTTTCATCCTCAATCCCTTCCGAACGAAGGATTTCTTGAGATGAACATCATCAACACAAGAAGTAAAGTTTGTGCAAAAAAAGCAAAACCGGATAACCATTCGGATACAAATGTCGACAGTAATTTAGGAAATTTAAGTAGAAACACAGATTGCAACGGTGACAAACAATGTCGCCTCATTGCTGTGTCAACGACTCTGCTAAAGACGGAATGTGTACAGAATTTGCTTACCTATCCTGTAAGTTTATTAGACTGATCAACCCTCCAGAGCAGTAGCTGGGGGAGGCAGGGCGTACCGGTCCCTCCAAAAAAAACGATAGGCTTGTTTGCACGGCTTGAGCAGCGAAAATTTCCTAAGACTTAAATAATATCAAACTGCAAATTCAAATACAAATACAAATAATAGAGCTTGCTTATAAAGTAGCGAACACCAATCGTTTGCCCTGTCACTAGATCTTGGAGTTAGATGTCCTAGATCTTGGAGTTAGGTGTCCTAGATCTTGGAGTTATTGTTGTTACCGTGCTCTTTGATGTGGAGTAAAAACAATGATCAGTTTTTCCAATGTAGGGAGTGTTACAGCCAGGAAAGATAAACTTGTATACGATTCTGCTTTGATATTCTATTGGAGTTTAATCTTTCTGGAGGAAGAGGGCGTTAGTTTTTGGTAGTCTTCCAAATGGTGACAAATTAAGCCAGTTGCTTTAGATGGCTAGAAATTTTACGTGCAAAGTTTCTCACTGGGTTGCATGCTTTCTTTCTGGTAAATATATATAGGTTATATATATATATATATATATATATAAATAAAAATGGTATATATATATATATATAGATATATGGTATATATCTATATATATATAGAAATGATATCGCCTCGTCCCGATTATGATAACCTGTTTTCATATACTTGTGCCTTTATCAGGGTCATTATTGTTTTGACGACCAGCGACAAATATAGCGGGACAAAAAACGATATCAGGGACATATCGTTTTTATGTCACCCTGTTATCGCCCTGATAAAGGCACAAGTATATGATAAATATATATATATGCTCTGAACTGCTTTTGGAATATCAAGAGTGGTTTCCAGATTCAGTATTTATTGCAACTCAGTCCCTCGACGACCATGCCACTACCGAAGCAAGACTTTCTAGTAACAGCTCCTGTATGGTGTGCTCCATGCATCTGACGGTGACCACTATCTTCTAGTAAACTTTGAAAGAATTTATGTCGTTAATTGATGTCGGTAGGAAAAAACAAGACTACCAAATGGAAATATGTGATAGATATCTAATAAATCACACAAGCCTTGGTTTAGATGCTGGAACTGTAAGAAAACTTAAACTAGGAATTACATTGATTATCTTAATATTTCAAATATTATTGTAATAAATACATTTAAAAAACTCATTCATATTCTATTGGTATAAAGTTGCCCAATAGCCCCCTCACAGCTCGGCCAAAAACACTTTGCGTAACAATATGTGGATATCAAACGAAATCCAGTTCATTGTCTTTTTTTTGTTTTGGAAATTCTACCGTTCTCTTTGTTCTCTAAATTTCATTGTCTTGAGTTAGTTTTGGCAAGCTGCATCTGTAAAACTGAGTGGATTATGTATTCTGGAGCACACAAAGATTCAATCAAAATTATCCATTCTGTCAAACCTTTCAAGTTTATCAAATGTAATTTCATTTGTATCTTCCATTGAATGGGAGCTACGCCAGTATAATGTTTCATGTTGTAATAGATCATCTGATAACGTTTTTCATTTGGCAAATTACTAGATTAGAAAAAGGTTTTAACATACAAAACTCCTTACGGATCAGTTATGGTTTCCGGGATGTTGGACCCTTTCACATTTTAAAATGTCGAATATTCACCAAACAAGTTATCGTTGCGAGCTGATCAATGTCACTATCCATCCCCTTCCTCTAATTTCATATTAAAATGCTGACTTTGTTTAACTATCAAAATGAAGAAGTTCGTGCGTTAATCAACATTTTCCAGATTCTATTTGTTAAAATATCACCTAGAAACTACCGACACCCATGTACTTTCTTTCACATCAGCTAATCAGCCATTAAATTTATTCTAAGGTGAAAGCAGAATTACGGAAGCATTTAACGACAAAGAAAGTAATGTAGAACACTCCAATTTTTTGGTCTAGGTTTCAACAAAATAGTGCAACAAAGCTTTTAATGAATGTCACTTCGCTAACTCTACATGATGAAAGATTGATTTGAATTGTGAATCTCAGTTTTGAAGGTATGTTTTCATGGTAAATGTTGTTTTTATAAAGTACTATTTGACCAAATTCGTTGATTAAACAAAAACTTTTTGAATATAAGTTGGCTGGATAAGCTAAAGAACGGGACCAGACCTGTAACTTCAATACTGTGAGGAAATTCTCTAACAGGGGATTTAGTACATACATGTGCTGTCAGGCATCCTAAATTGATTAACTTGGCAATGAGATATCACTGATTGAGCTAATTACTAAATTAAGAAACCTGTTAGCTCAATAATGGACACCAGCCTGTCTGATGCCTTTATATTGTTTGATGTATAGTAGTCTAGTAATACAAGCAGTAATATCTCTAAAAATATTTGAGTAAAACGCGTTATTTGGTGCTGTAAATCTCTTGAGAGTGTCGGTGTTTAGGAGTTACAGAATACCAGGAAAGATTCATATCAACTGGAATTCAGAAATACTAACCAAATGGACAAGAAGCATAGCATAGAGGAAAACAAAACTCTACAGACATTGACAGCTACATTAAATAAATGCTGGCTAGTCCAAAAGATTTGTACACGCATTACTGGAAACATTAATGTTTGTTAGCGTAGCTAGCTAACTTGTCACGTTATTCATGTTAATTATTTATCCAACTAACTGCATCTACCGTTGGGTGTATGTAATATTTTCTAAAATATGGCAACATCATTATAAGAATATTGTTACTTAACTTATTTGTGGTGCATTTTCGCATATAGATCTTTCAAACAATAAACGATGGGTAAAAAAGATAGACCTTATCATGCAAAGATCAAGCTGCATGAGAAGAGAATTCTTGTGAATAATGACTAGTAACTTAATTAATGTCACATCCGGTTGGTAATGTATTAAATCTCCACCAGTACATAATCTCGGTTATAGAAAACGTAGCAGTTTCGACGGTATTATATTCATTGTCTTCATATAAACCTACTAAGGAGCCAGCATCCGCAATATCATCTTATGTTAACAAATTATATTGGGCAGTCAGGCACCGTCTTCCTCCAACGAGGATACAGTCGTTCCATGTAGAGGATCAGCAGATTGAAAATTATAAAGGAAGTTTCGAATTTTGATTGTGGGAGGGAATGGCTCTTGGTTTAATCCAATTGTGTAATAGGGCATTTTACTGATTTAAGGCCAGTAAAAGTAACTCAGGAGGGTCTTCCGCCAATCTTCAGCTCCTAGTTCATCTAAACAAGCCAGTTTAGATTATTTTTCCGATCATTTTATAAGAAATGCAACCTGTGCTTCTAATTTTATAGGAATTCTGATACGTTTGGCTCCTGAAAAAAATTTGGTTCGCGTACTGAACCTCTAATGGCTGCTAGAGCCTCTACTGGTAATAACATATCAATCAGATGATTGAATTACATGATGTAGCCACAAGTTATTTACACCATTCTCACCAAAACCTGAAAAAATGCATTAAATTAGCCTATTGGTTTATACTGAAGCCAAATATTCAACTTCTATCGAAACAATATTTGCCATTTAGGTCCTGCCAATGAATAAAATGATTCAAGGTCATGAAACCTCTACATGATGAAATTTACATAAGATTAACACTTGTGTGTGTGCTTGTGTGTGTGTTCGTGAGTGGCAGGTTATCCATGGGTGGTTTGACACTCAGAGTAAGTTTCTAAAGCGGAATTTAATTAGTTAATTACAGGAAGAACATTTTTGTTCCATACCAGACTGCTTGGTCACCAGTCAGGGGAGTCCAATTTGTACTCAATCAACGGATCCTCACATTGTACTTAATGTCGAACACGAACTTGGTTCATGTGGGAGCTTGGTAAATATATCAGACGACTAGTGGACGTTCGTCAAGCTCGTTCTCTCAGAAAAAGATTTCTGAGCCCTAGACGGGAACCGAACCCGCAAACTTCTGACGATCGTCGCTGGTTAGAGCTTCTCATCGGTCATCAGAAAGTTTCTGGTTCGATTCCCGTCTAGGGCTCAGAAATCATTTTTCTGAGAGAATGAGTTTGACGAACGTCTACTAGTCGTCAGATCTTCACATTAATTCTTTGAAAGTTTACATGGTAATATTTGTTAAACAGCACAAGTTTTTAGTTGATTCTCATTATAGAGAGCCACGTTGTCACGCTATTGAGCTGTATGTAGCTCATTTTCAATCAAATTTTTCACTTGCTTCCAGAGGATACTAAACGCTAGTCAATTCATTTTGAATTGTGGTACATGATTTTACAATCCTATATTTACTTTAGCTCCCTACATTAAATCGCAGAAACAACGTGAATAAAATCACGGTAAAGTAGGTTGTTATATGTTACTGGCAGTATTTATTTGAAACAAAAAAATTCAACCTAATCAGTCAAATGACGGAGTAATTTATGGTTTTGGGTTAGTTGTGCTAAATTTGCTTTGAACTCACGTTTTGTCTACACTATGAAGGCAAAAAGTATGAAATAAAACATGTTATACAATAAATATCACTGTTTATGCATTTCATTCGTCATTAGCCGTAATCTATTGAAGAACAGACGCAAGCATTGCGTTACTAGAACAGTGAACCAATCAAAACTTTCCTCGTATCCATCACAAACCAACGACGTTGCTTCATTTGTATAGATTATGGATTACGTCAGATTAGTGTTTTTGTCCTTTTCAAAGCTCCGGAAATTCCCCGTAAACTTTCAATCATAATTTTAAGTATTTTTGTTTGATTTTTGGGTTCTTATCACGTTGTGAAGTCATTGTGCATTATTAACTGAACAGGCAACGGAAAAATGAAATCTATTTGTTAATTACGAATCGTACTGTCACCTCGAAAACTCAAGATTCGAGTTGTTAACAAGAAGGGACAGGATGAAACAGTAATGTTCCCACTTTATCATAAAATAATTTTGGACTGAGTGATGGAATTTGATGGATTGTTCGGACCTATACGTAAGTCAGTGTAATGGCTCAGTCTTAATATGACTCTGCCATAAAAATAATGTTTCAAACTTAGTCCCTTTCGGCTAACAAGTGTAGTATTTTCGACTTTAAGTGTACAGAATTCGATATATTCGTTTAGATACTTTTTCTAGGTGTCGTCCGGTCGTTTCATATTTCCTTTATATGTAAATCAAATCTCAACTACAATTGATTGTTGATGGGACTTGTACACATAGTAATCATAAGGTTGTCTGTTTTAATTAGCCCTGACGGTTCTTTCAGCAACATGTTACCCTAGTATTCAATTATTTTAAACTTTTGCAATGTTTGGTACCTTCAGCAAGTAAATTCGATTTCAGAATGAGCTACGTGCAGCTCAATGACGTGACAACATGTTTTATTTGTGTGGCAATTAAAATAGAAGACCTACAGAAATTACAACAGATTAACGTCTGACATTGACACTCACTTTCTACTCGATAAGCTAGTTGTTGATACAAAATGCCAGAATTTCAATAGGGCGGAACTGTGAAACCAGTTTAATTTTATCGTTGGTTTCATCGAGTATACAGAAGAGCATTTTGCACGTTGATTTATTGAAAATCGTTAATATTATTGATATCTTTTGTTCACAGCATGAGTCGTCTTCTTAAATATACACCATTTGCCCTTCATTAAAGCAAAAGCGATGTTCATTTCAGCGATTCGCATCTTCAATAGAGCTTTTCAGGCGTCAATAACGTCAATCAAATTTCAATATTCGTAAAAGGAAATTCATTTACAACAAGTAATTAACAATTCTGTTAAATTAAAGTTCATTAACGTCAATGTAAAATACATTAACATTTATGAAATTTCGTTAGCGTCAATCAAAATTCAATAACAAAAACGAGAAAATCAACGAACTAAAATAAAAAGTCATTGAGCAATAACGCGTATTTACTGATGTATGCTGTATAAAGAAGACTGGTAATAACAATTACCAAGGCTGGCAATGTCTACAGGAAATTGTAGCCCAAGATATATCACTTGAAACGTCGTTTTCAGATGCGTGCGGCTGGAGTAAGCGTTACAATGACTGAACAAAGAAGGAGACAGAGAATTTTGCAGGATAACAAGGTTAATGCTGCTTTTTGAAAAGCCAGAACAAGACTATATCTTGTAATGGCGGATACTTTGGGGTTCAATCGCTCAACTGCCACAAGTATAATATCCAAATACTGCACATTCGGGAAGGGAGGGTTAAGAGCCCTTATGAACCTTACCTCGCCTTAATTCCTGTGATATTCTCTCTCTCTCCTTCTTGGTTCAGTTATTGTAACGTTCATTCTAGCCGGAGACATGTGAAAACGTTTTAACTGCCATTTTGTGTAATTGTATGGACAGCATATACCCACACGTTATCGCTGATTGACTTTTATTTTGTTGATTTTCCCATTTTTCTTATTGAATATTGAATATATAATTTTCTTATTGTCATATAAATCTATCAGAAAAGAATGATTATATAGTGATATTGAATGTTTAATTTTCTTTTCTTTAACCAAGATTATTGCTTAATATTCCGAGAATAATTAGTTCGTATACAATGCTTTAGAACCCTTACTCTTCTGCAACTATACTTGGAATTTGTTAAGTGTGTTCATTAGTGAAATATCTAATTCCCTTTTATACCGACAAGTTCACTGTACCATGGAATTTTCTTTTGTTTCTTATCTTTCAGTTTCTTCATTTATAAATGCCGCAACGTCTCATATGACTGGGATATAATATTGAGAAAACATAGATATAATTCCAGGTTTAGCATGGCCTCTAATGGTGAAAGTTTCGAACACTCGAAACCCAGAACCAAAATTAGTAAACGTAGCATTTTTGACTACACGACTGTAGAAGATTTGAATGAAAGGAGCCTTCTGGATACCAGTTCGTTCTGCTCTAGTGAAAAGAGATTTAGCGCTGGTAACTTACCCTTCAACGAATCTTATATCACGTATGCGCCTAAAACTTTCTCGATCTCTCCGGGTCGGCGTTACGCTCTGTGTGGACGCAATGTAATTAATTTAAGCAGCAAGAGTGGTTCGGTTGAAAATCTCGTAAATGATATGGCTCCACACAGCAAAATAGGAAAAACGAAATTTAACAAATTAAGTAAAAGTACCCCGAACTTGAGCGGTACTTATTTTCTGAGGAAGATAGATAGTTCAAAAGATGATGTACAAACAAAGAAAGCCAACAGTATAACGAACCACGAAGATGAGATAGATGCTAATGCAGATTCGTCACCAGAAAATTTTCAAATAAAGCCAAGGAACTCCGCGCAAGAAGTTCTAGAGCAAATTGATGGCCCTATACAAGACTACCGCACTGTTAGTAGTTCATCTCTTGCACGAGAGTCAGTAAGGATTACGATGAAAACAACGTCATGCTTAAATTTGTCGGGGATGAAAGAACTGAGATCCAAAGAAGAAAATAAAGTCAAGAAAATTGAATCAAAGAACGACTTGGTATCTACCCCAGAGCTAGTTCCTGAAACCTGTCCATGCTCTGAGTTGAATGGAGAGGGCAAGCAAACCGATGCTAATTGTTCTAATGCATCAGCAACACTAAGTGAACAAAAAAACGTAAAAACCGAACAAGATCCTGATATCGCTCCTAGGAGAAGTAATGTTGAAGAACTCCACAACCAGGCAATTGTGGTCAAAACTATCCCACTAGAGAGTTCACCTGTAACGACTTTCCCAAGATCTTTTGTTGGACCAGAACCCAATGTCACGAACCGAGAGACTACATTTAAACCAACAGCGTTAACTTCATATGTAAATAACAATGAAAGCTGTCAAGTAAAAGAACCAAAAACCAATAACATTGACGTAACAGAATCCAAAGAATCCAAGTTACAATCAAAGACACCCAAACAGACGACAGGTTTCAAAAAGCCCGTTATAAATAATGATTCCTCCAAAATTCTAAAGATGGATACCCTAGTTGATTTAGAAAGCGATTTCCAAAGACAAATCCACCACCAGTATGAAATGGTTGACGAGTCGGCTGACAAAATGCTTGACAAAGAATTTACGTTTGAGGCATTAAATCATGAACTGACTCAAATCGAAAAGGAAAATTGTTTTGACTTACAAGAAGGTTCTCCGATTGACTTTTCTAAAGACCATAAAAGTTTCATTTCTGAAAAACCAAGTAAGCTTTGGACAGATAACGATGAATACAGGAATCATGATTTGAAAGAGAAATCTTCTGATTCGAGGAGTTCTGCTAATTACATGAAAAAATTCTCGGACTTTAATTCGCCAGATTTTGACGGAAGTGAATTTTTGAACGATATCAGTGAGAACAAAAACGAGCCTTTCGACCATCCGGAAAAATTCACCCTACTTAAAACCATCTCAAGTTCAACGCTGGACACTTCAGGGAAGTCCTACGAACCAAAGATAAATCAGTTTGTGCGGACAGGAAATCTACTCTGTACCGAGTGTACACACGATGAGTCCACTGGACCAGAAGACCGCGTTATTAGTCAGCATGGCACCAACGACCTTGGTCCGCACGACTTAGCTCACATAGCCAGAGTTCCATCAACATCAAGAACAAGTATCAGGAAGTCTGAACCGATCTCGGAGCAACTTGAAAGCAACCGAAATGTTCTGGAACCCGAAAGTAATAACAGTCCACCTTCGATTCAAAGTGAAACCGAGGCTGATACGCATCCACGTTGTCTGGTGACAGTTGATCATGAAAAAGTCGCTTCAGAAGCAACCAAAAACTCCAAATTTCCACTTCATTCAACACAGGAGAACCCTAATAGAGAAAGTCAGGGATTGCTGAATAATGTTAGCACTTATGATGCAAATAATAACGTCACCGCGTCGGTGGTTGTAAGGGAACTGGAGACACAACTAAACGGGAAAACGGAAGAACTGCGGTCAAACCATGGCAAGGCTGCAAGTGAACCAATAGATTGCTTTTACAGCAAAAATGTCTCGAAAACGAGTGCCGTTCCTGAGAAGCTCCTACTGTTCCAAGAAGAAGGAAATACGGACGACGAAAGCTCGATGGTAAGGAATAAGCAAGAAACGTTTAAACCGAAAGTTTTTGGGAGCAATTTGAAAGTTAATCGAAACAAATTGAGTCAAGTCTTGATTATTTTTCCTCAGACCACAAATGACTTATTGAAACTTGACCAACAACCAGGAATTCCAAGTTTAGAAATTTCAGATTCAGTGGTACATGCTACCGCTTCGTCGCGAGATACAATTTTTGTTACAATAAGAAAAATAATCCTTGAACCACGGGACGACTTGTATCTGAAAACTGAGAAAACACTTATTCCAAAAGAATCAAATATTCACACGTCCCCTAAAGAACAAAGACTCACCCAAGACGTAATAGACAACGGAAAAGAAGAAAGCGACAGAAAGTTTGACGTTCCACAACATGGCACTATTCTCTTTGATCAGACAGAGGAAACGACTGTCGAAAAAATACATGTTCAAGCTGCCTACAAAGAAGGCTTATCAACAATAGATATTCAAAATACATTCTCGCCAAACCAAGACAATTCCTTAGTTCCCTATGAACAAAGTCCAAGAGAACTTGAAGATCCAGAGCCTTTCATGGAAAAGGTTACTTCTCCAGACCAGCAGTGTAAAAGCCAGAAAATATCTTTTGCCAAAAATACGCCAACGCATGACGTAATGCATATCAATAATGAAGTGACGGAATCTTCAATGGAACCAATGAAAACTTCAGTTCAACGGAAAGATGAGTGTTTATTAAGGTGTTCCGCGGATAATGAAGACAAGGTGGAGCTTGTTTGTCTGATGGGAGATCAAAAAGAAATAGCAATAATCGAACCTACAAATAGTGCTCGAGAAGAAGCTCGTACCTACTCGGAAACTAAAACAAAGTTCTATGAAAATGACGATTTTAATGAACCGAAACATATGGAAAATTTTCTGCATGCGATTTTGCCTCCTCATGATGAGCACAAGGATTCTATAGCGAAAGAAATGTCGACAGAAATTCGAAAAATTGACTTCAAAGTCAATGGAAGCGAGAACCTGGAACTTGATCAAAATTTAGTTAATTTTGTTCCTCCACCAGTTGAAGATTTGGAACCTACTTTACAACGAGACCCTGAAACCCCAAATAAATCAAAACCAGAATCCATTTCACATTCAAGCACCGACATGTCTGCAGTGATATTTACGGATTCTCTGACGGACACGAAGTCTTTACAATTGGGCAACCAAGAATTTTCACAGTTCTTAGATGGCAAGGATTCCAGTGACTCTGTCCTTCCACCGAAGCTTTCTGGTTGTCCGCAAGAGCTTACTGAAGACGCATTAATGTTGGATGACCATTCGTCTACTTCTTCGTACTCAGAAAAGTCTAGTAAGGATCCCAGTGAAGGCACCAGTGCTTGCAAGTCAAAATGTGATTCAAATTTTCATGAGACTTTTGTTGAAAGTGGAATAGCTGCCACAGGTAAAAGTACATCAGATGATGGAATTTTAGCAGAAGACTGTAGGGTAACGTTCGAAAGCAGTTCGAGTCCACGTGGCCAACTAACTTTGGAAATTATGTCTTCATCTACAGAAGAGAATGTCATGAGTGAATTAACACCTGGTGTATACTGTGAGACTGACTTCCCCTCTTCGCAATTTTCAAATTCCAGTACGGAAAGGAGAGAACCTTTATCTCACGGGAAAGTTCATTCACATAATCTAGGATTTAGTAACAATGAGATCGAGGATGATGGTTTTTCTATCCTAATCAATCCAGCAAAAGACACCGTCGTGCAGATGGAAACTAACACAGAAACATCGAGTTACTTAAAGCAAATGAGAACTAATCCTCGTCCACGTTCTCCTGTTTTTGAAATCCAAGAATTTCAGCCACCATACAAACGTCAGCGAACAACAAATCAAGATTTTCTTATCGTTGAGTCAAATAAGTCTTTGTGTAGCACTGATTCCTCATTAGCATTTATGAATTCAGCGTTGTCTAATACTTTTGTTCACCAAACTCCTGGTAATTTAGAGCTGAACAAAGAGGAATTCTCGGTTACCCAAGGGTACAGTTCTACGGACAAGAAAAAGTTCTTTTCCAATACTGCACTTACTACAAACGATCCATTTTCACCAGCAGAATTTTCTCCACACGAAAATATTCAACTGAACTTTGGTCAAGAAACGTACACAAAAAGTCAGACATGCAAGATGGGTACTTCACTGCCTGAAACCGAATATTCTAGTTACTCTTCTTCAGTCTTCCTGGACGAACAATATTCACCCGATAGCATGGAAAACGTAAGGAAACCTTTACATACCTATGAAGTCCACAGGTCTTCCCCATTTCAAGAAATTTTCCGCAAGCCTTCAACAAGATCTGAGACTGAAGCATCTTCCATCAACTGTGAGAGTCCAGAAAAACCATCATCATCTTTAAGAGTCAACAATTTCCCTCACAGCCCTGAGATAATAAATCAATCACTGCCAACACAAGATAACCATAGCTCTTATTTAATCCAAACTATTCCCACGGAGTTTTCAAAGGGTGACAATTTATCATCTCCAGTCACAATATCAACAGAGTCTAACGCGGGCTCAAATGATCATGTCAAAGCTGAATTCCAGTCAGACTCATCAACCACGCAAACAGGACACCTGAGTGAGAGAGACCAAAAGACCACAGGTCAGGAAGACTTTACCGTACTGAGTATCAACGAAAATCAACAAAATGACGGGATTACAATCGACAGGAATCAGCCCAAGCGTGATGTAGACAGCGCAAAGAGCAGAAGCTTTGAAGCCTCTCTCAACGGGGAATATGATGACTCTTACAATGACATGTCACGCGACTGGAGAAAACCTTTGTACAGAACAACTATGGAAGTCTCAACGCAAAAAAATCTCGTTAGCACCTGTTATGTTTTTTTGCAGCAATATCAGGCAGAATCTAGTAGAACGCGTTTTGAATTAGTTTACGACACAGACAAGTGGATTGCAGGAGCACTACCAGATTTCTTAGATGAACATCAAGTTGGAACGTGTGTAGTGTACTACGCCAAAATGGGGCAAGTTGGGAGCAGGCATACTTCTGAAGCGTCAGGTGAGTAACTTCTTTCATGTTGGGTATGCGTATAAACTTTTATTGGTAAAGAGACTCACGAAAGACAAATTTTCTAAAACCCAGGGGAATACTAAATTCATAGGAAAGCAAACATTTACTCTCTGCTGATTGGATAGTCGTTGCCACAATGGTCATATATTAAATGTTATGTCAAAATTCCATGAAGTTCAATCCGTTTTCTATTAATATTGCCAATTTGCAATACATTGTACACTGAAAAGGGAAAACCTGTTAGATGGTAAAACAAGAATGGTTTCCTTCAAATGGAAATTATGCAAACAATGCATGTTAGCACTGTTAGGCTGGCTACCGTTTCTGTTTTACTCAAGACAACAAAGAAACGCACGCTATTAGTAAGTGTAGGATATAACCAAAGATTGAATCCTTTATAAAGGTTGATTATATTGGCTCCAGTGATATTGTACTTTGTTCCCTGTATTACTCCTTACGTAATTAGGTCTCGATTTCATAGGTGACGAAGAGGTTGAAAATATCTTGACCGAGAACAGTCAGTTATCAACCAAAGGGGACGAAACTTTAAAGGAACCAACGGTAGCAGCAGTAACTTCGACGGAGATTTCTGCTCAAGATGGAAACATTTCACATCCACCCGGGGATGAAGTGGAACAGGAAAATCAGTCTGTTCTAAATGACAAAGATATACCCAATGATTTGAGTAGTAAGTATGGATGGCAAGCTCTAGAAAGCCAAACACCTCCACCGACACATCCACGTAACCAATTTACAAGAGCAGATGAACAACAACCTACTAAAACTCAAGCATCATTGCCTGAGCACTGTTTTTCCTCACAATTGGCATCCCATCTTTATCCACCTGATTCCTTATCACAACTATCGGAACACACGGTGCCATTACATTCGCCGATACCGTTGGTGCAATTACCTCGGTCAATCAACCCCCAAGCAACTTTGCCATTGGGGTCATCTATACAAAAATTGATTCAATGTCACGAAGATAACCGCAGATTTAAGGAAGTTAACCTACGGCGACATCACGTTAAATCACACATCCTTGAAAGAGAAAGAGTTAGAGTGTCTAGAAGAGTCAGCGTCACCAAGAACAGCTCGACGTCTGTCAACTGGAAATATCTCCCTGACACAGAACTGAATGGTGACAGTAAATATGAAAAGCTTCATACCGAAATAGGGGAAGACAACTTGACCAAAGATAGCGACGTTGAACCCATTAAAACTGAGGAGTCGGTTGAGGCAATAGCAGGCGACGACTTGTTGGCATCACCCAACGACATTTTCGAACAGGAGATAACACGAAACTGTTCATGGCAATTAAACACCGAAGAATCAATCGGCGATTTTATTTTTTCCAAAAATAATCTTGGTGCAACAGCGATATCTGATGACAATACTGTACTTGGAAGAGAAGGATTCACGATGGGGCAACATTCTTGGGTAATAAAGGCCTCAGGGTTCTTTTGCGCAATCGGAGTTTGTTATCCCGGAAAAGAAAGCGTTGAAAGTAGCTGGTACAAGGGAACAAAGTGGGTTTGGACAACAGACGGTTTGCAGTACTCGGAACCGAAAGGAATACGGCGCTCTGACTTCGGACAATGGAGGAGCGAAGATGTTTTGGAAATCCACTTGGACTGCGAGAACAGCACAGTCTCCATGGTAAACACAACCACAAACGTAGTAGCTTCCCTAACTGGATTCAACGGCAAAGTGTACCCCTATTTCAACCTGTACAAATCAAGTCACCTTATTCTTTTAGAAACGTTCGATCAATAAGCAAAGTGATATGAAGTGTGGTAAAGCCATGCATTCAAAATTGTAGTTATTTCGGCCAGGAACCGAAAGGGTATTTTCTTCAAAAACTTTACTTCAAAATTTGTTAATTCCTGATTTAAAAGTGCTTAAGAACACAGCCTCAGAAATGAAATGTCACACCAAAACTGCAAAACACATGGAGAAACTGAACATCTATTCTGTCGTTCCTAATCTTGTTTTGGACGTTGCTTTAGATGAGAGATCTCACATGATTTTCATCGGCATATTTTTTCCTGATTGCAACTTAAGAAACTCAGAGCCACGGACCTCTATATTGGCATGACATCACTTAGCAAATGCGAAACGTCATCAAGTTTTGTGACAAAAAAGCCGTTGAAGACTCGGCCCTCTGAGGAATAGTTGAATAGAGAGTTCGTTGTCTCCGACACACCTCCACGCAATTCCCAAACTTTGTTTAATAACCTTTTTTCTTGAACTTGCCAAATTCTGGTAAACGTTTTTACTTGGTGGCCTGCCATTCCTAGCGCTCTCGTCAAGTCTGCAGTTGAGGAGCAGTGGCCCCACTGCCAGCAGGCTACTGAGGGTAAATAATTCTCATCAGCTAGACTGTGATAGGCTGTAACTTTATTTACACTAAAGAGCGAAAATTAGTCTGCACAATTAATAATACAGTATTTTATTTTATACTATACATAAGTTACACGTAAATGCGCTACTGAGTGGGTCGTGTACAGGCAAAAACTAACGTCGCGGACATACGGTGCAACATTACAAGAATTGTATGCAATCAGAACAACAGGGGACGTTCGTCAAGCTCGTATCCTCAGAAAAACGATTTCTGAGCCCTAGGCGGGAATCGAAC